>VXBA01003763.1:1787251-1879660 GCA_013399895.1 Serilophus lunatus | reverse complement strand
GCTGCGGCTGAGCGCGGGCGCGGCGCCCGTGGGGCGGCTGCTGTGCGGGCCGGGGCTGCGGCGGAGCCCCGCCGGGCTGCTGGTGACCAAGTGCGGGCTCCTGCGGCACCGGCCCGCGGGCGGCGGCGCCTACTGGGTGGACTCGCAGCAGAAGCGGGTAAGGGCGCGGGGGGACCGGGCGTGTGCGTGTGAAACCCCCTCTCGCCCGCGCTTCCCTGAGCCGCCTGTCCCCTGCCCCACTGTAGTACGTGCCGGTGAAGGGTGACCACGTCATTGGGATCGTGACGGCCAAGGCGGGGGACGTGTTCAAGCTGGACGTGGGCGGCAGCGAGCCGGCGTCCCTGTCCTACCTGGCCTTCGAGGGCGCCACGAAGAGGAACAGGCCGAACGTGCAGGTGGGGAGGTGGCGGTAATGCTTCAGCCACGCCGTTTGGTGGCGCTTCTGTCGCGTGTGAGTGGCTTTTCTTAAGTGTTTTTAAAAGCCGCGAGTAAAAGAGTGCAGGTCTGTGTGCCGTGATTCCGCCTTGCCGCTCCTCGGAGGGTTCCTCACCATCAGGCTGCGGCCTTTCCGAGGTGCCTTACGAGGACTGCAAGAAGCATGGTTCGATCTCTGTTGGGTTTTCTTCACTCTCACGTGTTAATTTGCCCATATTACTGCCAGCAGCAGATGCAGTTCGCGAGCCATGTGCACCCAAGGGGCACCATGAAGTCCAGCTTTTAAAGCAAGCTGTTATGTCATATGATGAAATGGTTGCAGGGGGTTTATAACAACACTGTTATAAACAGCTGTGTGGCATGTGCATGCCACAGTTTCTGTACTCAGATGAAATACTGTCACCAGAATCTAAAAATGGAAGAATGTAAAGAAAAACAAAGTAGGTTGGGGTGATTTTTTTGATGCCCTGATAAGTGTTTACAAGAGCAGATTGCTTAGGCTTCTAATATCAGTAAAGTCTGAAGAAAGAAGAATTCATACGTGGTCCTTAAAAAGAACAGTTCTTTAAATCTATTAAATTCTGTCCTTTTATTTTGGAAATTCCAGTAGTGTTACAAAATACTGTTTGTAGAGGATGCTGTCTTGAGTAGAAGATAAAATTCCTAGTATACCAGTTAGCTTTTCTGTCACCATTGTTTTAAAATGGTTTTGTGGCCTCACTAGAGGCCCTTTATCAACTCAGTATTTGTTACAAATGTAAGGCATGATCTTCTCTATTTTGCTTTTTTGACACTGCTTTGTGTAGGTGGGAGATCTTATTTACGGTCAGTTCCTTGTAGCAAATAAAGACATGGAACCAGAGATGGTCTGTATAGACAGCAGTGGAAAATCAAGTGGAATGGGGATAATTGGACAAGATGGCTTCCTCTTTAAAGTTTCCTTAGGTCTCATAAGAAAGTAAGTACCAAGAAATGTAAGTAGTCACTCTAATGTGTAAAATGATGGGTAGGATCCCTCTGAACAGGGTGGGCCATTTCATAATCAGAGTGTGTAATTCTTGTACTACATTTTTGCAAGTTGTACTGAATGGAGTACGGATATTGACCTAGAAAGAGCATTCATTTTTTCTCTTCTGTATGATGTTGCATAACCTGTTTACAAATGATATGGTTGCCAAAGTAGTATGGAAAATAAAGGCAGTGCCCTGGGGAAATCAAACACTCAGGGTAGTGTTTCAGGTGTGTACAGACTACCTTGGAGTTTAAAAAGTGGAAGTGCTTACTGTCCTTTTTGTCCTCAAGGGGGTAGTGGGAGATGTATGTTTAGCTGGCAGCTGATTAAAGGAGTCTTTTGGCATTAGTATATGTTATTTTCTGACTTCCAAAGAAAAGTAAATGGCATTGAAACAAAGATACAGCTAAAAAAAAAGGTAGGATTTTAATTTAAAACTGATTTATTAGTGCAGGGACTGTGCCATAATCTCTTAAATGTGAAGACAAGATTTTTTTGTGACTATCTAAGAATACCAGATTATATGGATAAATAATTGTCAAGCTTTGTTGTTGTTTTTTGGGTGGGTTTTTTGTTTGGTTCATTTTGGTTTTTGAATAAGCAATCCAGAGATGTAGAGCAGATATTTCACATCTGTAATTGTTTGTCTAATTTAAATGTCCCATCCTAAGGCAATGTGAACTGATACAAATATTTTTTGTAGCTGTTCTGTTTGTTTTCCAAATTGTCTGTGTGCGCACAATAACAAGGTACTACAAGTAAACTGCTGAATCCTGATGTGCAAATCCTGATGTGTTTTTCTTCTTTGTGAATGCCTATTCAGACTTGATTTATTCGTAGACCTGTTAGAGTATTCTTGAGAGCTTTATTTTTCAGGATGTTGTCACTTATTAACAGCAGTAAATAGACTACTTTATTATTGTCTCCTGAGGTAGAAGAGAAGTCTTCCTGTTTTGAAAAACACCTCTTGGGTGTTGAATTTATAAATAGCAGCACTTTAAAAATGTCATTTTGTCCAACAGTGTACTTTCAGAATTTATAATAATTCTGTGATTTAATAACACCCAACTAAACTGACAACTGTTGTATTTCTTACGTGGATCTATTTTAAATGAGAGGAGGCTTAAAAATCTGACACTGTATTACTATTTTGGATGTATATACAACATGATCATCTCACCTTTTGGTGTTGCTTGAATAGCTCCCGTAACAGCCTTACTGCTGGTGTTACTGATTGATAATAATGTGGTGTCTGTAAATGTGAGCACTTCTTCCTCTGACTCTTTCTGATCTCGTTTACAGACTCTTGGCTCCCAAATGTGAAATAATTCAGGACCTGTCACAGTTGTACCCGTTTGAGCTGGTGCTGGGAATGAATGGAAGAATATGGGTAAAAGCAAGAACAGTTCAACAGACTTTAATTGTAGTAAATATTTTGGAAGCTTCTGAGTATATGACTGCAGAACAGAGAAAACAAGCGCTTGCCAAATTGTCGGGGAACTGATGAGAGAAAACCTGGGGGATTTGTTTGCAATGACTGTAGGGTGTTTTGGTTATTTTTGTATTCACCTTTATATTAAAAGCTATTTTAAATGAATTACTAGATTTAGTTGTTATTTATTTCCCTTCATCCACTCAGCTTGTTTTTCTTGTTTACAAACTTTTTTACTCACTTTTGTGACTGAAGCCCTGTTTATGTTCATGAATTTTCTGACTGATGTGGAGATGGTATTTAGAAGCTTTCATTAGCTATGAATTTTGAGGTGTAACTACTCTTAAGTATTTAAAAAAATGGTAACTTTGTAAACTGCATAATTTATATTAAAGCTTCAAACAATGCATGTTTACTTAGGGTAGCAAAAAGTGTACTTGTAGGAAGTGGCTTGTTCATTTTGGTCAGGTGCTCTATTTATACAGTGACATAAAGTGATTATTTAATATTCTTTGTGAAATTTAGAATTACAGGCAGAGATCACCAGAAAATAATTACAGGGCATAGCAGAAAAGAATCAGGGGGGAGTTAAGGCAAATGATCAGATAAGACCAAACTGATCACAGTGACCTTACCACTTTCACTAAAAGGTAACCTGCCTAGTGCTATTGAGGAGATAGGGATTAGGACATAATAATAATAGCCATGTGTTGATTCTAGACACTGGATTTATTTTCTTTGGCAACAGTTATTAAGATCTATGATGTTTTGTAGTTCTTGATAAGCTAAATAGTTTGATAACAATACTTAGATATAGAAAAAATGGACTAATTAGAGTTAGCTTGAATACCATATTAATTGTTCTGTATTTCATGCAAAGTTCAGCCTGTGGCGATTGATGATAGGTTGTCTTTGGCATCTCTGTCATTTAGAAATTGCTTCAGTTCTGAGCCACTCCTTTGAATCATCTTAATATGTTTACCTAGGGCTCCCTGTGATTCAACAAACACAACTCTGATGGTTTCTACAATTCAGAAGTCTTGGTGAGTTTCACCGGCCTCCCTATTTAGCATTTAGGGCATTGCTCATCTGGCTTGGTAGATCTTTAGTCGTCTCTTTTCACCTGCCATCTTCCAGGTGAAGTGACTTTCATTCATACCCCAGAAACCTTCTAAGTGTAGAATCTATCTCTTACTACACATGAAATGCTGTAAATGAATAAGGATTTCACCAACTGCTCTTCTCCAGGGTTTTTTCAATTTGAGCTATCCGGAGCCTCTGGAGGTTGTCTCTTGCTGGAACAATAGCTGGCATGTGCCAGATCATCTCAGGTGCTAACATGGTTTTCTGTGAATGTTCTTGGATCATAATAGTGAAACCACAGGAATGGGGAATGACATGGCTTGTTTCCTGAAGAGTTGTGTCTTGAAGTGCAATTAGCCTTACCCACTCCCCTTTGCCTAAGCAACATCCTTTCTCTCACAAAAGTCTTAAGTTTCAAACCTAACCTGCAAGGTATATGAACAATCCCTGTTTTGAAACTGCCGTTTTGGTAGGGCAGTGTAGCAAATAGTGACCTTGAAAGTTCTCAATACAATCAGTGCACTATTTCATACCACGCATTATTCTGTCTCACTGCTTATCACTCAAAATAGAAATTTAGTTAAATCAAGAACAGGATACAAAATGCAATAAAATTATGCTTGTTTTTAATTTAGCAAACTAGTGTAACCACAAAGTTCTTGGGTTTTACCCCCTACACTTTTTTGTTTGATAGTTTATGCAGTGGAAAAAAATGACAGTGGATGTGAACAGAATGGGTGGGGAAAAATGCTTAAAAGTAAGTATACAAACATTACTAACAGAAGGTAATATCCAAGTTTTGGATTTGGGTGGTTTTATTATTTTTCCCTTGGACAAAAGAAAACTTGTCAATATTCTTCAAGTAAGTTTCCACCTTTGACAAGCTTTAAACCTAAGCAATATCTTTGTGAACCTTTAGTTCTGTGTTGGTGATCAAACCAGTCATCCAAAAGGGTGATGGAGTATATGTTAGTTCTAGGAAGAAAGACTGTTTATGATTGAATTATGTATTCTGCTGTAAAACTTTCATGTGGCCATGAAAGGCACAAAAACCTATATATATTTCAGGAGATAGAAGTTGCAGATGAGTTGCTGTGGAACCTTGAAATGTACCTTGTTAAGTAAGTAGAATGTCTTCCATTTCTCTCTATGATGTTCACCCTTGCCAGTTTAAGTCATTATTTAGAGTCACTTATTTCGGATACTGTGCGATTGTGTAGTGGGTGCTATGTTATATTGCTTTTTTTTTCAAGCTGTTGTGAGGAAAGCTAAGTTGGCATTGTAGATGTTAACATGAATAATCCATATCCCCAGAGATAAGCACAGCCTCTTAAAAAGGAAGTTCTCAAAGAACTAAATGGAAACTATACATTGAAAATATGAAATACAGTTTGTGGCCCTTCCTAGGTTGATGTTGTGTAAAGACCAAGAAAGAATGCTAATGAAGTACAGATGGGCAGTGTTGAAATTAAGTGTGATAGTAACACAGTTGTATTTTGCTCTAGCAGAAGAAAGTTGCACAGACAAATAGTTTAGTGTAATAAGAGGATTAAATGCTTAATTCTAAGGCTGTGGTTATAGAATGTGGCTGTAGCTGTGCTAGAATATAAGTTTACTGTGCCTAACTACTCATTGCAACCTTACCACTAGGAGTTGGAACTGAGGCTTGCTGGCATGTATATTTGATTCCCAGCCAAGTTCTGTAAAAATGACTGCAATTGGCATAAAGACTTCTAATACCGGGGTTATTTTGCTTTTATAACATGGATATTCTTTTAGCAAAATAGGTTGTGGAATTTTTCTCTCAAAAATTAAAAGCAGCTTATCTATTGGAGAAGGTCAAATTTGTTAGAGAAAGCCCAGGTTTCTCCCTTAGAGCTGCAGCAAATACTTCCAAGTAACGGCTAAATCAAAAGGTTGTTTTAAACCTTACAAGTTGGTTACCTCCAATACTTAACATAGAAAACATTTGCACCAGATTTTCTAACTACATGAAACCAACTTGGTGTGATACATTATTTGACTGAGTATAGAAACTCGCTGTCTTAAGGACAACGTAGTTCACTTCATTTAGTTTTATTAGTAGCAGAAGCAGCCTTGTCTTACTAATGACTTCTGTAGATTGTAAGATGTATAACTACTACTGAAGACTATAATAAGGAATTAAACATGTCACTTTTACCCCAAAGACTTGGAAGTGAAATATAGCCTATAAATATGTTGAGTGCCTGTATTTTAATAGAAACTGTGTAGTAGTTGAAGGCATTTGACCAGGACAACTGCAGAATGACTGTCTTCCTCTGATGTCCTAATCTTGCAGAAGTGCAGGTACTGCTTTTTCACTGCTTTTTTGGTATTTTGGGATGTTCAGGAGCTTGGTTTTGCTTATAGAGCCTGAAGCTTGATCACTATTCTAGTGGCTTGAATAGTCATTAAAAATAACTTTCTTACTAGGCCTTAGTGTCCTGCCTTCTATGGAGAATACTAAAAAATCAGAATAGTATGAGGTAGCACTGCAATGGAGAAGGACAAATCAAAACACAGAAATTACATTTTGCTTATGCTCAGCAATTACACTTACTTGCCATAGAGAGACTGAAGGACACTCAGAGAACTAATGACTTCATCTGCTCTTTCCAAAGGCTTTGGTTATCTTTTGTCTTGTAAATGTCTTGTAGGCTTTTCAGTGATTCAGTGTTTATTGGGCTATTGCAAAAGATTTGTTATAAGAATCTGTATACCAGCTAAAAAGACTTACTAATTCTTTCTTCTTGTTCTTGTCCAGATGGAGTGTGTTGCGCCAATCTCTTCTTGGTGTTCCACTGTGAACTGCTCATGTGGTTAAAAGTAATTTCAAAAGACCCTATAGGGCCTTTGGTTTCTTCTGTGACTACTGTACCCAGATCTTACTTAAGATTAATCTAAGATCCTGTGTCCAGGCTGGCTGTAAACAGCCAGCTGCTTTTATTTTGTGAGAATTAGGATGGTGTTGAAAACACCACCACATGAGCAAGTCACTGAAGAGCCTCCAATCAAGAGGTGGATGGCTTTTGCCTGGCCTAGTGGAGACCTATGTGTCTGTGTGAATTTGCCCTTAGTAGCATGTAAGTGAGCAGTTCAAGCTGTGTTTTTTATATCTACATCCAATCTTATCAGCTTGGTATCCAAAGTCTTCAATTAATCTGAAAATCCTCCTATGGGCATAAGGCCTAGATCCTTAGTCCACTACTGTCGTTCCTTGTTGCTTTTGAGATCTCCTGTTTCCTGATATGAAAGTTTGTTTAGTATAAGTCATTTGTCTAACAATGCCCTTCATCTATAGCTGATCTATAGAAGCGTGATCCAACAAGAAAAAGAAATAACTTCTGAAATAACACACGGCTTTGTCATTCTGTGCATTGAAAGTTTCATAATGCTAGATCATGTTTTAGCATAAGTACTGATACAGTTTCTGGGTGACTTATGCACAGGCATGCCAGGGAAATTTAATTAACTGATGTACAAGCAGTTCAGAGAGTGATAGTCTTCATTCAGTTTAATGGCTATAAAACTGAATTATAAAGGCAGGAGGAGAAGGGCTTAAAGTAGTTTTTAAGAACACTGTTCAAAACCTGAGAACTTGAAGATTAAATACTGGTGGTGTTGCTCTGTGGATTTTTCTTTGTGTCTCTGTGTATTTGTTAGAAAATTTATTACTGTCTCTAGCAAAAATATGTGAATAAACTCTGAATAGATATATGGGAAAACTAAACTATTATAGGTCAGTCATAACTTTATCAAGAGGAAAAAACAGAAAACCAACGTCAAATTCCCATTCAGATTTCTTGCCAAAATTCCACTACCTTTCTGTAGCAAGGAAGGCAAAGATTGCTAATAAGGATAAAGTAATTGTTGCTGCAACCCCACTTAATGCAACACAGTAGCTTTTCATGGAAAGCAAGCCTTTCTGGAGGTAGAGGAGGTTAGATTCCAGAATTTTTAACACTATTTGAGTTCTGTGTCTACTAGATATGTACATGCATTCAATGGATTTCACTGCTTGGTAAAGTAGGAAGATAACCTTGGATGGAATCCAGATGCGAGTTCAGATTTTTCTGCTTTTTTTGCACCTTTTTTATAATAGGGACAAAGGGTGTCAGAGTCACTTTAGTAATTAACTGCTTATTGTTCCTGCCTGGTGCCTTGTCATGGACTCCTGCCCAGAGCAAAGTACAAATGAAAAGATGTTTTTATTTTGTGATAGGTGGGGGGTTTTTCCCCTCTCAGCAGTACCGCCTACCTGGGAATTGTGAAGGCCAGCTGCCAGGTTGTTAGAGGTCTAATGTGCAGAAGTATCATTAAGAAAAATGTTTGGTTTTTGTGCTTACCATGACAACAAAAATAATGGAGCTGCTGTTCTACCATTGCAAAATGTTGACAGCTGGATCCACAAACGCTATAAAATTCAGGAGAAAGGAATGTTGACAGCCTGCAGAAATTTGAGGTTAATTATGTGATGATGGCTGACAAAATTTGCCCATCATTTTTTTGGTCCTAATGTTTTTCCAAAGATTACTGTGTCACTGTGGCAAAGATACATATCTTCTAGTGCTGATTGCACTTAAAAAACATGAAAAAGCCACTTCAGCACAATATGTTTAGTGTTGACAGATAACCTTCCCACACTGATAAAAGAAAGTAGAAGTACTGTTTCATGTATTCCTAAGGAAAAACAGCAGCCCTAAATTCTCTATCCTTCCAAATTCTTCAGCTTTTTCAAGTAGTCTGGTGATGCTAGTTCTGCTATGGAGTTTGCTTAGGTTATTTTTTAATTGCCGCTAAGACTGAGTGCTTTTTATAATCCATTTGGCTTAAAAAAAAAAAGTGTATAGATAAAAGCATAACTACCACAATTTTGGGCAAAAAGAAACAAAGTTTTTTCCTTGCAACTGCCTCAGGCCGTGCCATTCTGACAAGTACAACGCAGCATGTTGCAACGGGGCTCTCTCTGTCTTGCAGAACCGCTGTTCCGTGTGGCTTTTTGGCAGCCCAAGGCCACTGTGCCCTCCTGTGGGAGCAGGGCAGTGTGGTCACAGAGCAACCAGTCTCGGAAGTGGAGTGGTCCTGTGTTTAAAGGGGTCTGTGGGGGTGCCTGGGCAGGCTTCTGGGTGATTTCTGGCACATCCAAGCACGTGTGGCTTGTTGCCTCGAGTTCGATCTGTGCGAGATCAGAATGGCAGTACTGCTGTTGCTTCTAGTTAGGGAACTTGTTTTGTGGTGAGATTCCTCAGGAAAACAAGCTCTGTGCTAGAGATAAACAGAAACTGCAAATAAGCAAGTCTAACCAGAGTGGTCACTCCCAGTTAAGAGACAGATAAGAAAAGGACGTTTGGTCTAGGTCGACTTTTGGTCAGGATGAAAAATAGTGGCTCTGGTTGGTTGTTGGAACGCAGATTCTCCAGTGCCATCAGAGGGGTTATATTCGTTCTCCTGAGCTGCCGTTGCATTACCAACCAGACTGTTCTGCTATTGCTACCTTTTTTTTTGTTTGGGTTTTGGGAATTTTAAGTGCCAGGTTAACAGGCGACCTCAGGAAAGAGTTCCAATGTAGAGAAGACGGGTCCTCTGAATTTCTGGCTGGAGTGGTGCCTAATGACCACAAGCATTTGAAAAGTGTGTTTGTTAAAGGATGTTGTGACATGTTATTGGCTGGCTTATCTGAGCAAGTATATTCTTGAATGCAATATATATGTAAACGTTTCAAGTGCCCCATTAATCAGATTACTTGAATGATAAACTCACTACATTCTTGGACTCAAGTCGTTAGGGTTGTAGGTTGCTTTTTTTTTTCTTGCATATTTAAGTACTGCATCCCATAATGTATCTCGTTTCCCTCGCTGCGTTGCCAGAAGCTAAAAAAAATCCCCAGTGTGGGGACAATGGGTTCCGGGAAGGAACAGAAGGCTTTTATCCGCTGCAGCCGCTGACGGCGGGGCTAATCCCTCGGGCGGCGGGGCTGAAGGGCAGCGAGCGCTGCCGGGCTCGGCGCGGTGCCTGCGCGGAGCGCACCGGGGGCGGCGCCGGCGGCCGCGGAGCCGGAGCGGCGGCGCTGTGAGTGCGGGACCCGGGGGTGGGCGCTCGGCCGGGAGGGCACCGGGGGCCGCCGCCGTGCCAGGCTGTCCCCTGTCATCCAGGATCCCGTCCCCGCCGCGCTCCGGGGCCGGGTGCAGCGGCAGCGATTCCCGGCTGCTGAGTAGCGCGGGTAGGGCCGGGAGGGATCCCCTTAAGACCGCGGCTCCCCCGAGCTCTGAAATCCTGCTTATGCCTGCCCTTGCGGTTTAACCTTTTGAGAGATTCGTGCTTGCTTGGGTGACTTAACCCCTGTGTTAGCGGGCACAGCAAGGTCCCTGAAGGACGAAGAGACTCCATGCTTCGTTTTTCATGTCATTCCTGATGGCGTTGGTCGGGTCTCGGGTGCGATCAAACAGCTCAAGAAATCCACTGAATGCGCCTTTGGGCTGTTCGATGGACCGGTTTGGAGCCCTCCCAGCCTCTTCTTCTGGAACTGCACAGAATCTGGTTCAGAGCAGGCAATGGTCAGGGGAAATGAGGTTTTGGGGGAAATTGTTCTTCACTGGGTGTAAGGCAATGTGTTCAGCCTCGTTTATGCACACAGCCGCCCTGCCCGGTGGGATGCAGTTGATACGCGTGTCCGTTTTCTTGTGTTTTTGCTTTTAGCGACAAATACTTTTGCTGTCACAAATTGTGTAGTGTGAGGAAGGTGAAAGTTAAGATACAAGCAAGGCCTAAAAAACCAAAAAGGTGGGAAAATAATTGTTAATTTAAGCTTGAATCTGCAGCAGTTGGAATTCTTGAATCTGCGGGTTGGAACAGGGACCATTTGCTGCCTGGCATCTGCTGTGTTTTCAGTGAATGCAGATTTACATCATTAGTGGGTCTGTTATTCCCCTTCCTTCCTCCTCTCTGCAGACTGACACAGCCTGCACCTTTCCTGCTCTGGATCACCAACAGACCAAGTAATGAGTTTAAATTGTGTTATCTTCAGATTACTTCTGTGCTCCAGATACTGTCCCCCATCTCCGTGGCATCTCCATTTGCTGAGGGATTTGAATTTTCCCATACATTGTATCTAGCAGCCTGTTCCTTCTGAATACTCCAGGAGAGTTGGAAGATTTCCAAAGTGGTGTGGTCCGCGTTCCCTTGCTCAAAAGAAAAGTCTTGTTGAGATGCTGAGTTTCTGTAAAACAGCCTGAGAACGGGGGAGATTATTTGATCTAGCAACTACTTCCTTTCAAAGGAAGGAGTATGGTTTGCTTGCTTGACACGGCAACTTTCTTTTCAGCTAGAGGTTAAAATGGGTTAAGTTTGAAGATATGTCAGGATGCTGTGTTTTGTAATCCTTAATGGTATTTAAAAGCTCATGAAATCTTGATGAGCATGTTACCAAGTTATTGTGAATTGTAAATTTTCTTTATAGGAGTTAACTTACAAAGATATTTATAATCATGACTCATTTATGGGGGGTAATGTCTCATAAAAAATCAGCTCAACTTGTTTGTGATATGCAAGTTCTGACAAAGCTCTGAAACATTTTTAGGCTCGATATGGAACGTCTTGGGGAAGTTGGGAGGGGGAGAGAAAGGAAGAATAAGCAGTGGTCAAAACCATTTCAGGCTAGAGCATATTGGCTAGTGTAGCCCAACTTGTGAGAGTGCCCAGTGAGTGCTTCCACTTTTGTTCAATTTTCTTTTCAGGAAGAATATGTAAGTAAATCTCTTTGCTACCCTGGGTCTTATTGTCAACTTAAAACATATGCTTTCTGCTTTTTGGGTTTTTTACTGACGTAGCTGCAATGAGTCCTGTTTATACTGCTAAAATAAATGTTTAAGGATAGCTATCCTCTGAATGACAATTTTTTTTCTCTGGTTGTGGGTGGGAGGGAAATGAGACATCTAGAAAACCATGTTTTAATTGGTGTCTTAACAAAAGTGAAGACCATCAACTGACACTTAAAATAGGATTAAGACTAAGATTGTTTAAATTCTGGTTAGCTGGGTACTGACAGACCATAAAATAACTCTATTATTTTGTAGCTCTCACCACAAACACACAAAAAAAGATAAGTTTTCCTTTTTTCTTTGGCCTCCAATCTAAAAAGAAGTGCTTGTTGTCTTCTGAAAGTTTTGGCAGAGTTGAGAACTTGCAAATCTGATAATTCCAGAGAAAATGATGGTTTTTAGCAAAGGGATATTGCTACTAAAGCAGGTAACTGACCATAGAAATGCTGAGTTAATTCACTAGTACAGCTTTTATACTGACTTTTTTTCCTAATGTGCCTCGTGGTGACATTTTGGCATATAATGCACACGTGAGAAGGAGATAGATGTAAAGTAGGCTGAAACAGAGAGAAAATATTACTTGGTAAAAATGCACAGTTCAACAGCAGAGAATGGCTTACCAAGCAGATCTTAAAAGTTTTGTACGGTGTTCCCAGCTTCAGGAAAGCCCTCTGTAATTCCTGTTCCCTGTACCTACTCACCCCATAAAAAGGGACCATGTGTTCAGTTTAAAAAAAAAAAAAAAAAAAAAAAAAAGGCGAATGACTATGATACCTTTAAAAGAGCCTTGCCCTGGATTGGACAGCTGTTCTTTCGTAACCACCGCGGGGTGACTGGGGCAGGGACTGCTCAAAGAGCCGGAGAGCCCCGTCCTGGCTACGAGGCAAAGGCTCCGGAGCGGGACTCACTCCTGCCTAGTCCTGTCCGCTCCCCCCCGTGGCAGTGTAGTTTGTCTCCTCTCCAGCCTGCTCGCATTCGAGGGAGCTGCTGGTGGCTGATGCTCACGCAGGCTCCATGGGTTCTGGTGAGTGCCTGCCCCTCTGTGGTAAAGCCGTGCGGGATGGGATGCTCTGCAGTCCCTTCCCGTGGGTTCTGGCTTACGGGGTCCTTTGTTGTGTCTTCTTATTGCTGATTTTCCTTTGGTATTTAAAAACTTGGGGAGTTTGATTACAAGGCAGCTGTGTTTGTGTTTTAAGGTGGGGTGGAGGGTTGTGAAGTCCTTTTGAGCTTCAGATTTCTTTAACAAACAGCAACTAAACAGAAATGAAGCTGCTCATTGCAAATATTCCGCTGTTTTCCAGTGAACCACTTGGGGCTTAATGACATGAGGCGTTAGGACTCAGCCAGTCTTGCTAGCAGTGTTTGAGTAACCCTGCCTGCTGCTTCTCATGCATATCTTTCAAAATGGCTCATTATGGTGTTTGCTTAGGAGAGGAGGAATTTCCGTATCACCCTGTAAAGCTGCATCCATCTTTCCCCTATTTATATAAGTAGAAAAAAACTCACCTATTTGAATAGGGGCTTTTTGTCACCGTGTGGAGACCAGAGTCCAACTAATCAAAAGAGGTGTGTTGACTAAGCTTAATGAGCTCTTCTATCAACGACTACCAAGTGGAAGCTGGCTTTTAGCGATGCTAATAATGCTAACATTAAGACTAATAATACTAATAAAAATAAAAAGCTTTGTGAGAACTACTCATTAATCAGTTGTTACAAGTTTGGCAACATTTTTGTACACAAATGACATGTGCAAAGGATTTATACTTGCGTTTTAGCCCCCATCCCTACCCCCTTCCTTAAGAAAGTTAAGAGAAAAACAGTCCTTGACAGAAGTCAACAGTCCTTGACTTCTCTTCAGAGACTAGAGGCCAAAGAACAAAGGAAAACCCATCTTTTTTTTGTGTTTGTTTTTGTGGTGACAGGAAGAGATCTCCAAAATAACAGATTGAAGTCCAGAGAACAGTTGGGTAATCAAACTCCAGGAGTGAGCAGGGCTATAGCTTTTTTCATCTGCCACAGAGATTTTAAGTCTTAAGACAAGGGTATTGCTGCATTACATACGTTTTGAGTTACATTTTGGTCATTCCAAAAGCTGGGATCAGGGTGGCCTGAGATAGGCATCAGAGACAGATATCAAAAAATTGTCATTACAACACGGCTTTGTTTGAAAAAACTATGCAAGGAAAGCAGATATGGTCAAGGAAGGTTTCCTTTGGTTACAAATAAGTGGTGAAATAAGGTAGAATCTGTTCTCTATTCTGCATTATATTTGTGTAAACTGGCCTTGTTTCTTGCTTGAGATTGTGGATTACTCCTGTTTCTACATACTGTGATACTGTCTTCCATGGAACCAAGAATGCTGTTAAAAGAACAACGTTAGGGGTTTTTTTTGTTTTGTTTTGTTTTTATTTTTCCAGATGTTTTCTAGCTATTTCTGCAAACAAGCAGTTGTATTCTAGAGCTAGTTTTAACAATGGAAAGGGATTTTCTCACAGAAAATTCTAGGCACAAAAATGAGGAGCTCCCCCTAATTCTTACTTTCTGAATTCTGGCAACAGCTTGCTGTGGGAATAAAGATAATGTGAGTGTCTGCTTTATTGCCAGTCAAAGCTCAAAAGAGTAATATTTTCCTATATTTATTGGGGTGGGAACCTCTCCTATACAAAAGTATATGCTGTCAGCAATATTTACCAAAATATTCTGTCAGGAAATAGGGTTTTGCAGATGACTGTGGAAAAAATAGATTCTCCATATTGTGTAATACTTCAGTTGGGATGACTACAAATCTACAGCCCTTGTGACACAAGTGTATAGTGACTTCTTGTACTGCCAAAATCCCAGTGACTTTTGTACCATTTGTTGCTCAGAGCTGGATCTTACATTTAGTCCATGAGACAGGGCTAAGTGTGATTTCCAGAGTCCTTATTAACTGCCTCACTGGAAGGTGGCTTGTGAAACATATGCAAGGGTCAGGATCAGGCTGTATTGTGGATGGAAGGTGATTAAATAAAATTGCCACTTAACTAGAGTCACAAGTAACCACAAGCAGTGTTTGTACTCCCAAAAATGAGCATGCATGTGTAATGGTTCTCACTGCAACGTTATCAGGTCTAACTGATGGGTGTGAGTTTAAGTTGTTTGTTCCTCCTGTCCTTTCTGCTTTAGCAAGGGTGGAAATTAGTTATCATATAGAAAGAAGGCGGTGTTCTAGACATGTTTGTAACGTTGCATTACTGTGTGTAATAAAGTAGTTGCAAGTCTACATATTTCTGTCTGCAGGCATGAGCTCTAATTTTGGCTTGGTGCCTGCTTTAGTTCTAATGGGGAGTTGTAAGGGCTATGAAAGGTTACTAGTTATGGTGAACCAGACAGAGCAGGCTAAAATTTTTTTTTCCAAGTCTTCTATAGTATATTTGAAAACTTCACTGTTTAATATAGATTAATGTATGTAAAACATTTATTACATAGATTCTTCTTTTTTTTTTGGAAGAAACCACTGTCTTGCTGTAATAATTTAAGTTATTGGCTAACACAGAGGTCATCTTGTTAGAGGCAGTTTATTACACATATGCACTTCAATCATCTTTCTCCTCATTCATCTGAACACTTTAATAATTTCTGTCTGGTGGCAGGAAAAGGTAAGAATATCTTGTTAATACCTAGTTTTGATATGAGTCAGGCATAGAACTGGAATGTAATCTAGGCCTTTTAAAACCCTGTTCAGTATATTGATACATATACAGATCACAGATCATCTCCAGTCAAACCAAAAATATCCATGTGAACTGTCATGTGATGTTTCAGTCCGATTCCTCCTTGATGTCCAGTGTTACAGTTGCATTCTTCCTTCTCTTCCCAGAAATGTCCTTCCTGCCTGACTTTGGGATCTTCACCATGGGTGTATGGTCTATTGGCCTCGGAGCTGTTGGTGCAGCTGTGACAGGAATCATCCTTGCCAACACTGACTTATTTTTGTCCAAGCCAGAAAAGGCTACATTGGAGTTTTTAGAGGAGATAGAGCTAAAAACCTTGGGATCAGGTACGATTCTGCATATTTCAGCCCACATTCTTCAATAATTGGATTTCTCTAAGAACCTTTGTAAGACCAGGGTTGGAAACAGTTTTTTTCGTCTTTCCTAGTTAAAATATATCATTGGGTGGTTTTGATATCCAATACTTCTGATGAAGGAAAAGCAACCAAAGCTGTTATTTCTAGATGAAACAAGACACTTTTCTAAAAAAGTGGTAATATTCTGTTATATGTATAGATTTTTTTCTGATAGAACTATATTTGAAAGTGGAATTCTCTGCAGTGCTTTTTGTTGGTCCTTAAAGCATTAATCATTATAAACAAGAGTGGTTGATATTATTGTTGATGCTGTTTCTCCTGTACCAACAGAACAAAGGACATTCAGAGCAGGTGAACTTTGGAAGAAGAATGGTGCAGTGATCATGGCTGTGCGAAGACCTGGATGATTTTTGTGCAGAGAGGTACTTGCTGCTCTTGGGGATTAATTAGGAAGGCTTTTTGGTCTACTTGCATAGATCCTCTTAGATGCCCTTTAAAATAAAGGGCGGGGGGTCAAATAGGACAGTCATCAAATACATCTGAAATATCTGAAAGGTCTTGTTTCCTAGTTCAAACTGCTTGCCAGCAGTTTCCTTTACAGCTTGTTTGTGCCATCTAGGTCCTGAACATTTTTATTCTGAAGGTGATGGTTACAAGACTTTTACATCTGCTAGGAACCTAGCCCATGGCAATTAGAAAGGGAGATTGCACAAAATCCAATTGGTAATTAGTCTTTATGAGCTAGCTATACTCCAGATGTTCAAAATAAATCTCTCTGAGCTAGGTAGTCTCTGGTCAAAAGCAGCCCAAGCCTGGATTGGCAGAAAGCCATCACATAACACTCATCAGCAAAAAAACAGAGATGCGCATAAAGGGAGTCCCTTGCTGTTCTGGATACTGAATGTGAGTTCAGGAAGGTAAGGAGTTTGAAGACAAGAAGTTACTATTCTATAACACGATGAGTTGCAAAATAAAATTTGATCCTTAAATTAAGCTCATTTGGAGCTCCTCTGAAGGAGATGCTTAAAATATGATTTAAATGTGCCAAATGCTTGAGAACAGCCATAACTTGCACTTAACCATTATTTTTCTCATAGCTGTAGGGAAAAATAGCTGTTGTGTTGTTACTCACTGTAACAATTAATATTGCAACCATTTAATTGAGGCCTCTGCACCCATCAGTAGTAACTGCTTAAGTATGTGTAGAATTCATGGAAGGTGAAAGATGAAAGTACTTTGCTCTCTTAACAGGTGTAGTGTAGGCAGGAGGAAAATACGCTTACATGCCTGATTGACTTTCACATACAGTCAGACAGGAATCTTTGAGTGACTTTTTTATTGTTTTTGTTAATGTAAACTTCTGAAGTAGAAATAAAGAGTCCAAATCATTTTGTTTTTCTCTTTGGGGAAAAATTGAGGACAAAGAAATCTAATTTAATAATTCTGATAATTAACAGAGGTAGTCACACTACTGATCAGGGTAAAAAGTTGTTTTATATTTTAACTGTGAAACCATTTGAAAAAACTTTTTTAGTTGTCTAAACTTATTTTGATTATTATATACTTAAAGCATTTTTGTCAATTGCTCATGCCCTTGTCCTAAGGTCAGTTGCCTTTTTTTGGTCCATTAATGTCCTTCCATAGCATGAAAGCTGCTTCTTTCCCCACTGTCACTGATTCTGAGCTAAGTGAAATGATTGAATGCAGGTCACTTGCCATATCTATTCTATTAATCTGTAGGCAGTAGGTCTTTATTTTTTTGCAAGAGACAACACTTGGTTTGCACTATCTTATACCGTGGAAAAGAGGCTGAACTTTGTCCTTGTTGACAGCACCAAGAAGGAATAAATACTTCCCTAGGCACAGTAGTGGTGTTGAAAAGTGGTTGCTCTACTCATAGATCACTGTCCCAAGATCAGTGGTGAGGACATGCTTCCATGGTCCACTGCAAGGGATGTCACAAATCCTACTGGCATGATGCCTTGGATCCTTGAGAACTAAGGCATGTAGACCTAAGAAATATGGAGTCTTTTGTCTTTATCATCTGCATCCTAAATAGTCAGATTCCTTTTTTGTTATTTAATCTGGACAGTGTTTAATGGGACTGCGCTTGTACATGTCGTGGTCTGGATCCAACCATGTAGTGATCCACTGCTTCAGTGCCATGGGCTTGCTAAATAATGTAGGCATTAACTCAAGCAGTCTAAAGTAGCAGAAGGGCCATAGTTGATCTGTCAGAGGGACCAGCAGAAATGGGAATTGTTCTTTTGGGTTGTCCCTCTGTTGGTGGAGAGAGGAAGTATTCTGCTAGGATGTGGAGGTCCAAGTTTTAGTAAAACAAGAGTCTAGTTTCACAGACTAAGTGAAATGGTGACAGCCCCATGGCAAGGCTCTACAGCTGTTAAGTGGTACAATTTGCCCAGAAAAAGACTTCCCTGATTTCTCTTATTGTATAATTTTAAAATAGCAATAAAGAAAACCAGATTTCATCTAGTCCCAAAGTGCTGCTTGAAATCTAATCTCTTCTGAATTTTAAAACTTAACTGTGCTTTTACATCATCCTTGATCTTTCCTCTCTTACAAGCCAAGTAAGGAGACATTTTAAAAAAACAAAACAAACTTCACCAAACTGCTGAAGTACCTTTCTCCGTAAGATTAATCAAGGCTTGATGGTATTGCTGTATCTTCAAACACAGTGATTTCTGGCTTTACAGGGCACCCCACTGCACTTACCTGGAACTTCAGTTCTCAGACATGTGAGGTTGATTATTTTTTGGTTTGTTTTGTTAGCTATGAGAGTTTTGAACTATATAAAAAATCCCAGCTAAAATTGTTATTAACCTCCTTTTAGAAAGATCCTAAGGCATTTTGTTGAGGGAAAACAGAAAATTCTCAGATCTTTAAGAACAGAAAAGAAGTGAAACTGTAAACTATGATCTTTTAACTATCACCACTTACTGCTCAATATTTGCTTGTGATGTTGATTCATCTTTTTTCATTTCCTCTGAAAAAGACAGAGTAGTGATCTGGAAAACTGCCCTTACCCTTTCACCTACTGATGTCTTTCTCTAATGTCTTTTCTCCTGTCTCTTCACCTTTATCTGTCTGCTACTTGATACTCAGTTCTAATGTTCTAAAGCCTTTCAGTTAAAGCATTTCAGTTAGGTGGCTGCGAGTGCTTGTCGGTTTTCAGGTTTTTTTGTTTGCTTGTTTTGCTGTTGTTTGTTTGTTTTTTTGGTGGGGATTTTGCTCAGTAAAAGTTACCTTTGTCTGTTGAAGATGAGAAGAAATGTATTTTCAGTACACACTCTGATCTGTTCAAAACCTCAAAGACCTTTGTACGAACTGTGGGAACAGGGATTCCTTCAGCAGAGCAAAAAACTCAGCAGATGAGTCGTGACATCTTACACACCAGAAAAAGCAGTATTGCTTCTGGTATACTGAAGGTCTAAAAAAAAAATTCCCTGATTATTTTTACTGAGGATTTAGGAAGGAGAGTGTATCTTCACTCCATTACTTATTTTGGACTTGTATAGCCTGCTACTGCACAGAGTCCTCAAAATACTTTGCAGAAGAGCTGATAATGATGTAGTTCAACTTGGAAAAAAAGGGTTGGAAATTCGAGCCTGAAGAAGTGAAGTAATATGTAGGCAGTATCTTTTTACCATTCTTAAATACTTCAAAAGGTAGTTTAAGCCCTAGTACAGGCAAGGTATATCTACATCTTCGAGTTAAAAATGTTTTCTTCAGGATTTTTAATATTTTATCCAGTAAATGCTCAAAAAATCTTCTTCCTTCATGCTTAACAAAGTAGATCTGCTGAAGAGCTGCATAGGAGTACAGCTAGCTTAAATGTCTGATTAACAGGTCTGTTTTTGGTTTGCACTTCAATCTAGAATTTAGGTGTTTCCAATGGCCTTGAAATTCAAGATGAAGCTTTCCAACCTCTATTTCTTGAAATGTTTGTGGCTTTTTCCTTTCCTTAGGAGGCTTCTGAGCTGTCCTCTCTGAAACCTCAGCTGTCCAAGCTGGGTGTCCCCCTCTATGCTGTTGTGAAAGAGAATATAGGGACTGAAGTGGAGGATTTTCAGCATTATTTCCAAGGAGAAATCTTTCTGGATGAAAAGGTACAGTGAAGTTGGTGTTCTTCTGTTTAAAAACAAGCCTATGAATGCCCTCTTTGAAGAGCTTGTATAAATAAGACAGGTAGAATGCGGTCTGAATGAAAAAGGATTTAGTAGCATTGTAGTTTAAGAAGTTAATTAGCTTTGCTCTTCTATATATATATATAAATGCATCCTGCTCAGCCTACAAACTGCTGTGTTGCTATGCACTGTTAACAACTGCTGCAGGATTATTCCACCCCTTTAACAGGTAAACAATATGGCCTGTTGATATTTATTCCTTTCTTGCGGTGGCTGTGTGACTTGCCGATGTTTACGATGTATAAATCAATGTTTGAAGGTGACAGATATAATTAATTCATTATGATCAAATTGCAGTGATTTGGCTTGTCCCAGTACACTGGCACATGCTGTATTGCCAGTCTCATGTCCTACAAAACCACAGCCCTGCTTTCTCCCTGACCCAGGAGAAACATTTTAAAATGGTTTGACTTTGAAGAAATACTCAAAACTAACGAGAAGATACCTGTATTTTCTCTCCCCACTCTGCCTGTGGGAAAGAATCGAGCTAAATTTAAAAGAAAACCCAACCAACCAAAAAATGTTTATCATAGAGCATCCTTGTCAGCAACAGGGATGTTGGTGTACATGAGGCTTAAATACCTGTGGATGAGCTCAAAATCCACATGAATGGTGGCAATGCCAGTAGTTGGCTGTGTGAGGTAAGTGGTCAGACAGCACTTTAAAGACATTAGTTCAGGTACTATTTCATTTTAGCTATGCCTGGTTAGCTTTTGTGTGTTGTGATCTTCTCTTTGATACAGGAGTTGCTGGTTTCCTGAATTTAATTTTGGACGAAAAGTCTTCTTTCATTTTGTTTGCTGACATAATTTCTGTTTCTCTGCAGAAAGGCTTTTATGGTCCACGCAGACGAAAGATGATGATGTCAGGCTTCTTCCGCATTGGAGTCTGGCAGAATTTCTTCCGTGCTTGGAGAGGTGGATATAGTGGTAACCTGGAAGGAGAAGGATTCACCCTGGGAGGAGTATATGTGATTGGGGCAGGAAGACAGGTACTGTAGGCTTTTATGTCTCCTGTGAGACCATAAGTTTACTTTCTGGAATTGTTCAGTTGTTGACCAGTTGATCTCCCATGGGGAGACCAGTGTATGAATTTGTCTCTCGTATCTTTGCCTAGGGTGTGTTACTGGAGCATCGTGAGAAAGAATTTGGAGACAAAGTCAGCCTTCCGTCTGTCCTTGAAGCTGCTGAGAAGATAAAACCACAGGCTTCATAAGTGGAAACACAGTTGCACATGTTTCTGATTACAGCTTGAAATGTAGGATGCATTTCTTGAATGTGCAGTTTAATTGCTTAACTATTTAGGAAAGGCTCTCTAGTCAAACATAGAAAATGATGAAAATCCTTCTGGATTGTTCTTTGTTCCTTTGCAGCCTTCCAGGTGGTCAGGATTTCAACTGCTCCTGTATCTGGCTGTATTAATGAAAGGCTGGGTCTAAAATCTGACCTAGCCTAGATGTTTTCAGTCACAGACAGTCATTTGAAAACCTGGCTACCTAGGTCAACAAAATGTAATGGAGTACCAGCTGAGAGGGAAGGACAATAAAACTTTATGTAAATGAAATGTCTTCGCTTTTTGGGTTTGTTTGGTTTTTTTTCATTAACATGTAGACACATCTGTGTTTCTAGAAGACTAAATCTTGTCAGACTGAATAATTCTGATATTTTGCATTCAAGACATGCCACTACATCTAGACGTTAAGTTTCTTGTTCGTTAAATACGGGCTCCAGATCTTCCAGCTCTGTGTGATTCCCTGCAAGAAAGATGTAGCATGAGGGCAAGTTCGTTTCTGTGTTTAGGAGCCTTTAAAAAAAAAGAGAACAGTATCGGAGAGCAGATTAAGTAAAATTCTTATCCTTTTCCTATTGAATTTTGTGGTAGAATGGCTGAGCTGTTACTCCTAAAAATAGATGTAGCATTGCACAATATGATCCATGAGATCTAGCACCATGCATAGCCGAATACACGTACCTAGACTGAAGTATGAACAGAGCAGCATGAATTTTCCAAACACGCTGATCTTTCAAAGTCTAAACAAAATTTTAACATTGCACTTAGAGAGGATTTTTAGGTGTTGGGTATCTGTCATTAGCTGGTGTAAGTAAAAGTCTGGGAACTTCGGAAAAATGTGCAGGCTGAAACATACTAAGCTGTCAGAAGAATTAAAGGGAAGGATTCTTTTGTCCTGACAGCAGATTAGTCTGGACTGTAATTTTGCTTTCTTCTGATTGTAAAACTAGTGACAATTTCATGTGTCACGGGTACTGAGGGCAGATGTACTTTGCATCTCTGAGACTGGTAATATGCCTGGTTTTGCTGTGTGTGCCAGTGCCTATCCATGTGTTTTGTTGAGCTGTGTACAAAAAACAATGGCCATACATGACACTGACTGTATTGAAAACTACATGCCAGAAATTCTAAAACTTCACAAACTCTGAGACGTAGCCTTGGTCTGTCTTAATCAGTTATGCAGGCTTTACAACTGCATCATTATGGATGAAATCCTGACACTATTTTTTTAATATTTATATCCAGGCAGAATTGATTTTAACCAAAAATATTTATATGCTCTTTAGAGTCTATTCTTCATAGTTCCCTGAAATAATGGTAGCAGTGAGGATTTTGAGTGATTCGTGTGTTTCATATGGAAACTAAAAAGAGATTGGACTCATGTATGCTACTGTCAACTGAAATTTGTGTTTGATTGTTTCGGAGGATGGAGGAAGGAACAGGAGCTTGGAGAGTAGTGCAGCAAAGCCTATAGCAAATTGATTACATTGTATGGACTTCCTATAAAGGCTGTCCTTGGAGTCATGGACAGGTGCAGAGAACCAGGTATTGTGTCTGTCCGTGTTTGGAGCTGCCCAGGCAAGCGTGCCCGTAAATGGTGTTGGATTCTTAAAAGACATAAAATGCCTTACTGGAGAGGGACTCCTCTGAATGCCATCCACAGCAGCCAGGCAGTGGCCAGGAGTTTGCTCCATGAAACCAAGAATTGCGCCTGAGTGTCTCGTCCTGGATTTTACCACTGAAAGGCAGTAATGGTATCATGCATGCTTGCCTGACACAAGGCCCTAAAAAGTTCAAAGCATGGTGTGAGTGTCCACTTCTCTGCAGTAGGTGTATGGTTACTGAGGAGGGCACGGGGCAGGAAACACAAAGGAGATGCTGAAAGAAATGGGAGTGAGCTACTGTTTCTTACAGTTGCAACATGCTACTAATAACAAAAGTCGTACTGATTTTTCTTTCTAGTGGGAACTAGAAAGCTTTGCCATTGGCAGAGAACACAAAGAATGGCAAAGAAGGTACTGATCTTAGACCTGGATTTCAGGCCTTGTTCCAAGGGCTGTTTATGCCTTTCACGTAAACATAAAATGTGAAAGCCATAAACAGTCCTTGGAGAATGGGATGGAAGCCAGATAGATTCCAAGAAATTGAAGATAAAGTGAAGTGCCTTTAAAACCTGCTAAATCTGGAGATCTACTTAGAATTTTGTGTACATGCAACTGAATTCCACCCTCTCTGTCAGATCCGGCTGCTGGTTCTTTCAGACTACAGGAAGCCCTAGATGATGACAAGGATGTCATGGGGTTGCAGCCCTGCTCTTAGCCCACCCAAAGGGACTCAGTTTTAGGATCTTGGAAACAGAAGCAGGAAGCTATTTGTCTAGCAATTAGAATGTTTATTGGAAATGTAATGGCTGTTAAACATATAAATCGATAACACTACAACATGTTGAAGCGTGCCTTGATTGTAAAAAAATTTTTAGAAAGACCCATGACTCTCTGTGTGTATTAAAATACTCATGGAAACTGAAAGTTTTCTGCTCTGTCAGGTTCTGCAAAGACATGTGTGTGGTAATCCTGTCAGACCTGGGTCTGGAAGAGTGTGTTTTCCTGCTGTTCACAGGGATAGTTCCCATAAACAGTGAGTGCACTTCTTGATTTGGAAGTTGCGTAAGCTTACCCGCATTTCTAAGTTTTCTAAATCCGTCTTCCAGAAATCAAGTCAATTTGGAGCCACAGAAGGTCAAAATAGCATTAGAATGTTCTGAGGAATTATTATTGATAAATCTGGCTATTTTTTTCAAGCCAACCTTGAGCTTTTTTGGAGTTGACTCATCCTGTCTGGACTCTGTGTTGACAAAATACAAGCGGGGAGGATAGAAAATAGGTGGTGCCTGGAAGCTAGGAACAGTTAATGACAGCTGGAGATGGGTGTCCTTGAAGAAACAAACCCAGCAAAATAGTGAAAGAGGAATAAATGAAATATAAGTGAATTTCCAATGCTGCAGAGACTGCAACGTCTGACTCTATTTAAAGGAAAATATACATTTTCTTTACATTTAGAATGTTCATTGAAAAAAAAAATAGTTGTTGATTTTGTTGTGCTAACAGCTACCTCTGCTGGCCCAGTTCCTTGTATGCATTGGTTTTGGTTTTTTTCCTTTCACACGACATGTACCCAAAATCTAAATAACTTCGTGGTGCATCAAATATCACATCTCAGTTCAACATTCACCTGGGTCCTGGAAACCCTAATAATTAAAAGTGTGTTTATTCTGCGTTTGAAAATCAAAACTGCAGTAGTAATTTCAATCAACTTTCCCTTGTTTGTCAATCTGTTCATCTTTTTTTCAGCATATAACCGGGGTTAATAAAATCAAGAATGAAAATGCTGTTAAATCAAGGTAGGTGTAATATAGAAAAGTGCTTTTCATTTGAACTTCAGAAATTACCAATTGCATTTTCTACCTGCAGATGGCTTTTACAGGCATTATGGAAAGGTTTCCTTGCGTCAGAGGGTGTTTTCGGTTCTGCATTTGCGTTTCCCTGGGCAGGTTATCTATTCCCGCGTCTGTCACGTTGCCTGCAGTTTGTGCCATTTGCGAATATCCACAAAGAGAAAACAATGTCAAGGGATCCCTGCCATTTTCTGATGTGTTTCCTGGGATGCGCTGTGATAGAAAGAAAATGAGCAAAGTTCTCCTGCTCTCTGCGCCACTGGAGGTCACTGCTACCCCAGCCACAATGCAGGGCAGCGGTAAACCCGAGGAGTTTTCTGCAGTAAAAGATTCCAAAACCAGATCACTGTTAGAAAAGACATCTCTTCCTGCAACGTTTTCGCTTGTGTGGACGTTTTCCTTTTAAGAATAAGAAAGCTGGAGAAAGAATGTACTGTATCGAACGACCCAGGTTGTGGTATATAGATATTTCTAAGTGACTGTGGAGGGAACGAATTATTAACAGACTCACTGTCATACTTAAAAAACGTAGCGTGTGGCGTTTTGTGGCATTAATTTGCGATAAATCCGAGGGGTTTCCTTTGCTGTGCGAGGCCGAGGGGAGCAGCTGCAATACCCACCTTTAACAGCAGAGGGGGCTGCGGGGGAGGGGAAAGGCTGTGGGGACGCGGTTGACAAAATTCAATCCCTGGCTCAGCCTAGTCCCCCTAATTTTATTTGATATCTGTGTAGTTCCATCCTAATTTATTATTCCAATCGACTTCTAACATGTTAAAAAGGTTTTCGCTAAAATATTTCTGCTTTCTCTTTTAGATCCCACTATTGATTTCTTTGTGTTTGAAGTTGTTTGAGTTCTCCCAGTAGCATCTGTGGGCTCTGTTTACCTGCACACTCCTCTCTCTTAACCTCATAATTATCAAAACCACATGAAAATTCCAACTCTAACTCTATTTTTCAGAAGCCTTCCTCAGTAAATAGAACCTTTTTACACTGAAAAATGTTTGATGATAATGCTGAGCAGATACAGTTGTGAATAGCTCTGATCACCATTTTCCACCAGCTGCTCCTCATAATGGATTATTCCTTAATTTCAGGAAGTGTTTTGCAGTGGTCAAAGGAACCAGCACTGACAAACTATACATGAACATTGGCCTGCACAAGTCCAATAAATATTCAGATTTTCCATTTTCATTTCTGCAGTATTATTACACCTTAATGCTGAAGTGACTGTCTTTTAGAAGTCTTCCAATTTGCCCTAACCCTTAGTTAATGATTTCTGTGATGGATGAGACTTTTACTCTAATTTTCTTGGCAACACAGTGAAGCACTGTGCAGAGACAATGTCAAAGGCAATTAAATGGGACATAGAGAAGTTGTTCAGACTATCTCCATGCTAACAATGAACACAGTCACTTCAACTGCTCTGTGAACTGCTAACACTGTAACCATTTTACGAGACCTTTCCTAGCTGCCCTTCCCGGTTTATATCCTCCCTCAAATTCAGGTATTTCTTCTAGCATCTTCTGTCAGCTTTAACACGCAATTGAGGTTACTTTGGTTTCTAAGATGTCTCGAGCAAGCATGGGGAGGTTTGCAAACACACTCACCCCCCCCTCCCTTTTTTAAAATAAAAAAACATTTCTTTGAACAAGTGCCGGTAGAAAAGGATGACTCTTGGTAATGTGGCTGATGGGTGGGTGACACACTGGTGTGTATCTGCCTTCTGTGGTCTCAGAAGGATGTGGGTGAGGGGGACTGGGCGCTTACGAGTTAACAACTAGCACCGGTTTGGTTGTCAGACTTGATTGAGTGGAGAATTACCGCAGGAGAGGAGTGCTCAGCTAAAGCGTTTGATCGCTCAGCTGTTCCTCTCACCCTGCAGCTGAGCACTCCGCGTGATTGCTGCTCTCTTGGTGAACCGGCTTGTTCCTGGTCCAGGGGGAATAAGGAATTCCCCAGAGTCCAAGGGCTGGAGGTGAAGGAAATGTGGAGCACACGAGGCAGCCTGTACTAACACCTGTGATGCTGCGCTACCTCCCTTGGCTCTGCCTTCCAGCACGCGAACTTATTTTCAGAGTCAGCGAGGCACTGAACGAATTAGTTTTTCTATATATATGAGGAAGGGAAGGAAGGTGACAGAAGTGTTTCCCTGTGCCAAGAGCGATCACAGGGCACAGAAGGAGCACATGGAGGCTGGCAGCCGAGCGAGGCACGAAGGGGGCATTTCCCACCTGCCAGGCGGCCGCCGCCGCAGGGCCGAGCGATCCCTTGCTCACCACAGCCCTTCCTCCCCCCACCTCCTCTTCTCCCAGCGCCTCCGTCGATTGACAGAAAACCCCTGGGACGGCTGACGATTCAAAATACTCTTCGCAGTAGTTTTTTTCCCTTCGCCTTCTGGCTTTCCAGGAAAGCTCGACCTTGCCTTCAATATTACGCAGCACGTGCTGTCCCTGACCTGCTGATTCGTGCCCTGAGCGCCTGAGGGGGCAAGAGGCGCCGCTGATGGCAGGGCTATGCCAGGCTCCCTGAGCTGGCCAGGGCTGAGCCCCTCCCGCAGGGCCAGGGCGGGGGACGCGGCCATCCCGGCCAGGGAACGAGTCCCACAGGACAAAGCCGGGGCCCCGCTCAGCGGCCGCGCTCTCCCCGGGCCGAGCCGCCCAAGGGACCGTGAGGGGTGGCCGCTCCCGCCCCGCCGCCGGCGCTCCCAGCCCGGCAAGGGGGTGCTCAAGGCAAAGCCGCGGGGTGCGGAGGGAGCGCTGGGCTTCCTGCGCGGCCCCTTTGTGTGCAGCACGGCTGCGTGCGGGAGCGGGCGGGCGTGGCCGGGGCCGGGCGAGCATTTCCGCGCTGCCTCGGGCCCGGCGGGGGCTCGCCTGGCGCAGCTGACGCGGGGAGGAGGGTCCGGGAGCGCCGCTGTGTCCATGGACTGACCGAGGGAGCCCCGGTTACACCGACCGCCGCCTCGCCCTCCGCCCAGCTCGGCGCAACTTAGCGAGCAGGCTGCTGCCCCCGGTGAGTCCCTTCTCCGCCTCGCCCCGCCATCCCAGCCGTCCGTCCCGGGGGTCTCGCTGTCCAGACTATCCCTTTCTCCCCCTGTCTTTAAGCACTGGCATTTTGATCTCCCCGGAGCACGTCTGTCCTCTGCAGCATCCCCCAGGGGGGAGGAGCAGCCCTCGGCAGCGCCCCTTGGGCTTCCCAAGTTTCCCGACGTCGCGGAGCTGTGGCGAGCCCCTGCCATTGTCCTTGTCCATTAAAGGAAGCCGGAGGGCCCGGGTGAGGCTCCTTCTGGGAGTTCACGCGGAGTTGGTTCGTTGAGGCGCCACGAGGGAGAAAAATTAAACCCTAAACCTAAGCCCATCCCTTCGGGGGCTGCAGCGCAGACCCCCTGCTCTGGGCTCGCCCGGCTGCTGCCAGACCCAGGCGTGGCTGCTGGGGGAGCAGCAGCGCGGAGGGTGTGAGGATTGAGGCCTGGAACTTAATTCTTTAAATTAGTTTAATTGCCTGTGAGCTGTGGCAGTGAGGGATCTCTGACACACTCAGCCCCTGCCGAGCCAGGCCGCCCCTGAGGTGATGCTGCACGGCCGGGTGAGTTTCGGCTCTTGCTTTATCTTCCTTACTCGGTGATTTAGCAGTTTCTTTTTCAGACTGAATAAATAAATAAACCTCTGCAAGGAAACCATCCCCACGCTGTAAAAGAAGTTACTTGTTTGTTTTTTCCCTTAGTGGGTCTTTAAAGGTGGTGGTAGAGCGAAGGGTACTTGAAGATTAACTGGCAGGACAAGATTTTTCCAGCACTGCTTTTTTGTCTGCTTGGAGAAATCTCTTTGTTTGGAGTTTTGTTCGTTTGTTATGGGGACGTAAAGCTTGTGGCCTGAAGGTCTGCATGAAATGGAAGGAAATCAGTTCCTAGAGAATGAAAGTATAGGGTGTATCTCGTTCCTGAGTGCTCCCTCCTAAGATGATCTTTCTGGCGTTGCTCGTGTGCTCTTACAGCTTCTTGAAACACTTCATACTCCAAATAAATGTGCGAAACTTTAGATGCTCGGGTGTGGAAGGTTGAGCTTTCTTTGCCTGACAAAAGAATTGTGTGCAGAGAGAAGGGGGCAGGTGGGAATTCAAATTAGTCATTAGTGTAAAGTAGAAATGAGCTGGGGAGGGGGAACTACTTTGTGGCCTTTGTTTTCTGTTTCAACACAACCAAAACGTGTTGCATTTGGTTTGGGGCTTCTTTAAGGAATCCAGGACGTTTATGTTGGTGGAATGGTGTTCTTTATCCTCCTTATGACACTGGAAGAAAGTACATTTAGAGTGTCATCTGCATCCTTTTAGCTCTGTTCTTGGAGGGTGGGGAGGGAAGAACAGTGTGCTTGCCTGTCCTTAGAACGTTGTCGTGTTAAAAATTCCAATGCCACTGAAACAGCAATTTTTAGAAATTAAAAAAAAAGTTTCCAAAAAGTTTGGAAATGCACTTATGATAGGATTGAAAAAACGATGTGTAAGTAAGTTACATGTTTGGCATTTTGTTTTATTTTTGTTGATCTTGCTCACAGATGGACTTGTGAAGGTCTAAATAGCAATCATGAAAGTAGCTTTTCTGGCTGCTGTATGCTCCATGTGATTTTTATTTAGTGTAATTTGATCCAATTAGCTTCTTTTGTAGCTTCCTGTGTGCAAGAAGTGTTATCTCCAATCCTCGAATCATAAGAAAACTCACTTAGGTCTTGAGTCTTATTCTTGTTTCTGGGCACAGGCTTTCACTGACGTTTAGTGCATTGTAGAAAAACTAATCTTATGCTGTTTTCCTGTTTAAAACCTTTTTCCTGTCCTCCCTGCCCGCTTGCAAGGAGCAGGAGGGTGGCAGAAAAGAAAGGAAAAGTGTCATTTTTGTTAGGAACAGGGTCTGTGGAAGAGCCCTCTCATAGGTAACACACCTAACAGGACTCAAAGGGTGTGCTCTGGATCGCCTCCTGGTACCTTAAGGCCTTCTAATAATTATCGGCAGGACCACCAAGAGCCCTTGCTCTGAGCCCTAAGAGGCCATTTAACTGGGACACCTTCCTTAGTATTGAAGATATCACCTTTAGCTGTTAGATGTAGGAGGAAAACTGCTGACACAGTGTGTCTTATGAATTTGATCTTATCTGGATGAAGACGTTTAAGTTGGATACTGACTTCTAATGGATAACTGAGGAATATTGATGCCTTAAATTGCTTTGTTTTAAGGCTGACCTCTGCTTTTCTTAGAGGGTATTTATATTTAGTTAAGAAGCTTTGGTGGGTGGCTACTAGTTGGCCATTACCTGTAAATGGCTATTTGGAAAAAAAAGGGGGTTTGTGGGATTTTTCTGCTGACAAACTCCTACAATTAATTCTTTTAGTCTTTTATCAAATTTCTCATCATGGATTAGGTGTGGCACAATTTGAGTACTGATCAGTGTGAATCAGTTAAACTCTTGTTTTAATCTGCCTGTGTTAGAGTTCTCTTTGGGGGGTGTGTGAGGGGAAGAGGACTCCACAGAGCTATTGGCAAAACTGTTCCACAGGTCTTCCCTTTATGTAATTTTTTTACTTTTAACAAAAATTTCCACCTGGGTGGGTATGGAAAATGTGGTTTTCAGCCACATTTCATTTGTGGGTTCTGTGTTGTGCTGCTTTGCACCGTGGTTTCCTGGGTCAAACTTGCTGTTTTTGGTAGAGTGGGATCTGGTATTTGGGCGCCTGTGGGTGTGTCTCAGGCAAACGGGGCTGCAGTTCACAAAATCCACAAACACGCTTTGGTTCTCGCTTTGCTTTGGGCTGCAGTACCTCAGATGAAGTAAACCACCCCCTTAAACAGTAAATGGTGCAGGCTGTTGCTAAGAGGGAATTAAGAAAGGGCCTTTTCCAGGTGCCTTCTGGTTGAATGTCCAAAGCCTTGTCGTGTGTCTTCCTCACTAGTGTTGCACAGTTGTAAAATCTATTGCTCTTCTAAAGCTGTAGCTTAGGTGAAGGTCCTGATTCTGTCTCCCAACCCTTGGCACAGAAGGAGCAGGAGCATGATCCTTTTTGACCCTTTGGCTTGTGCTCGGGCAAAAGCATCTGATAAAGGTTAAGAACAATGTCAGATAATTGAACTAAAGCTTACCAAGGTTAGATACTTGTGGGTTTTAAAGTTTTTTATAGTTTGGGTCCTTCCAAGAATACCAAGATCTGATTAATTTAGCAATCAGAAGAAAGGGAGGGGCTGAAATATGTGGGTTCAGATCACTTAATTTTAAAAGCAAACATAATTAATTAAATATAGTTCAATATCTTACATTTGATTTTTTTTTTTTTTTTTTTTGCATTGTAAAACAATTTCTCTTTATTCTGGGTGACTGAACAAAGTCTGCTTTCAGTATGGTCAGCCAGCTTTGGGGCAAATTCTTCCATTTTAGGCATGTCATAGGTGAGGGTAAGGGTTTAACTTGCAGAAAGTGGTGATCCTCAAATATTGACACTAGAAGGGACTGTGATGTTTGCAGTTGAAACCACTGCCTTGAATGGCCAGGCTTTTGCCCAGTCTGATATAAATGCTGGAAGTGAAGCCTTCAGAGAGGAGTATCATTCTGCTTGATTATTCACACATAAATTCCGTTTCTGTTGTTGTGCAGAAAACTCTTAGCGAATGAAAGTAAAACGTGCTGGCCACACACATCCAGACCCAGGGCTCTTAGCTGGATTTCAAAATAAGTTTATTTTCTTTTCTGATTCAAAGTGTGCCATGGCCCCTGTTTGGCAGGGTGGGCCACCACTTGTTTTGTTTCAGTGTTTCCTGTCTTTCTTAACTCTTTTGGAGCAAAGCAACCGTGTTTTATCCCTTTCCTGGTAGTACAGCTCATGTGTGATACTTGTGAGGGAAAGAATTCCTGTTCATTCATAGTGCCTGCTTACATGTGTTTCTTCTGAGAGCCCTTTGTATCCTTGTCTTTAGAAGTTGTACAAAAGCTGAAATCTTAGGCCCATCTTCATCCTTAATCTGAACCCAGGTGTGAAAGGCAAGGCTGTAAGAAACACAGGGTTTGCTTCCCCTTGATCTTTTCGGTGAGTGATGAATGATGTCCTGGCACTACAAGAGAGCTTCTCTTTGCTTTACACTCCTGGTTTAGAGAGCAGGCCTTTACACCAAATTGAACAAGTTCTTCCATGTGAACACTGGTTCTTCTGGAGCCCCCAGATGTAGCTGGAGCTCTTTGGCACTAATTGACTGAGGCACTTGATGAGCTGCTGTGTGCATGTGAGCTTTTGGCTTTATGGTTGTTTCATTTTGGCTTTTCCATTCTGTTTCAGGCAGGCTGCCAGTGTACAACCCCAGATATGTTCATGTGGCCCAACAGCCCTTTCCAGAAAGCTTTTTTCCTCTTTAAAGGTTTTTGTTTCCTGCTCAAAGAGTAAATAATTGATACTTGAGTCTCTCTGCAAAGGTATTTTCTCTAAAAGGTTTATGGACTTGGATGTAACAAAGGCAGGTTCGAGTTGATGCACTTGCAGCTATGGGATACAGCACAATATTCAGAGGCAGCTGAATACTATGAATTTTAATATTTAAAAAAGTAATTTGTTCTGCTTGGCAAGAGCTGTCTACTCTTGCTTTGGGATATCAAATGAGTGCTGAAATATGTTCATTGACACCTAGAAACTCCTGGAACAGAAAACAAAGGGAATAACATCAAGTAACTTGCATCTGAAAAAAGATGCCTGAGATGTTGGACTTTGGTCTCTGTGACAGCAGCCTTCTAACTGCTAGGATATGGAACCGTTTCTTTTGATGCACGTTGCTGTTCCCTCAACATGTAATTATTGTGAAATGATGCTCAGGGAAGTACTTGTAGTGTGAAATATGCCTGCAGTGGTGTAGCCCTATATGATAAAGGGTACAAAGCAGCACAGCTGCCTACCCTGCCCTGAGTACTAAGTTACTTCACTTTGTCTGTGTGGCAGCCTGTGGAGGAGGAAGGTTCATCGAAAAAGTTGTCTGACTTGAGACTAATGGAAAGCAATTAGTGAGATGACTCGTGGATGTCAATCAGGTGTCTTTCTTTGCCAAGTGTGCAGCGTGCTGAGGTTGCAAAGAGCATTTTGACAGAGTGGTCATAGCAGGGTCTGTTGCTGCAAAGCAAAAGATGTTCAACTGGAAGAGTTTGCCCAGCTGGGGCAAGTGAGAAGGGAAGGTGTTATTCAGCTTTGTTGTTGCATTTCTTTGGGGTTTTTTTTTCCTCCCCCTGAGCTGTGGTGCTTGTGGAAGCAATCATGCTGTCAGCCTGTTAAGACGGCAGTTTCCTGTGTTATCACATTTTTCCATCAGGAAGTATGCTTCTCTTTTTATTAAAGGCGCAGGTTAGGAAGTGTTTGTGTGGAACCCCTGCAGCTTCTCGTTGTGCTGCTGCCTTTGCTGCTGGGCTGTTGCAGGGGCTCGAGGTCCGCACTGGAACGAGCACCGCCCGTGTCCCTTCGCGGCCTTTGCTGCCCTGATCTCTAAAATGGCACAGTGTTGTTCTTGGCATAATCCTGGGAGGTGGAAAGCCTGTTTTTCCTCCTTCCCCCGGGGCGGATGCACAGTCTTTGGGTGAGACAGTTGAGGGTTTCTCACGACCTGCCAGAGCCCTGCTCTGGGAGAAGGGCTGGAGCTGTTCGGGCACGGGCTGGGCCTGAAGCCGTTTGCTCTTTGCCTTTTTCATCTTTTCCTTGTGTGGTGGTAGCATTGCAGAGCGCTCTGCCAACCTGCTCGCTGTATGGCCTGAAGCGTTGGCTTGTGCTGTGCGCTTGGGCCGAGGCCTGTCCCCTGCTGAGGGGCTGAGGGATGGTGGGCACTGCTGGGGGCCCTGCAGCGATTTCGGGTGCTGCCTCAGGGCCTTACCGGCTCCTTGGCTCTTGAAAGTTGCACAAGTGTGTTGCTTTAGCAGAAAGAGACACTAATTACATGGTTGCTGAGCTGTCTGCGTGGCCACGAAGAGCCATTTTCTCCTGTGGCCTGTGAGCTGGTGAGTGTCCTCCTTGGCAAGTGAAACAAGGCTGTCCTGGCTGTGTCCTGAGTGCCGTTGGTGGAGGCAGCAAAAGCAAGCTTGCAAATCTTGGAAAGCACTGTCCCCCAAACCTTGCGTGCACTGACACCCCATTCCCGCAGGGAGTAGCGTCCCCTGGCGCTGGGACGGGCCTCGTGTGGGATGAGTGTTCCTCTGGTGTTTGGGAGCCTCGGTCCTGTGACATGGAGTGGGAGGGGAGAAAAAAATTAAGGCTTTATGGATTGAACTCCACATCATGTTTGCATGGCCTGGAGTCAGCGTTGTTTAACCAGAACAAGTGGTGAATGGAACTAGTACTGTACGAATACATGTTGTCATTGCGTAGCATGCTAATTGCTGGAGATCAGATGTCAACACTGGAATTCTTTTTTTAACTAAGAGGTACCTTGAACTGGTGTAAACTGTTAAAATATTATATCTAATATGTATATTTATATATTATTTAAATATGGGAACATTCTATGTGAAGCCTAAGAAATATGGTGTGAATGTTGACAGACTGCACATTATGTCCAAAGCAAGGAATGTTTTTAAGAAAGCAAAAAAACAAAGCCCAGCGCAAATTATATGGTCAGCACTTCCTTATTTTATATTGCTATAATCAGTTTCTTGTTTTTCTCTCTTGTGAAAAAAGAAAATGAAGGTATATACTTTTTGACCAAAATGTAACTGGAGATTGAACAAGTGGCATTCCTGGAAATGGAGAAAAGCCACAATACGTGTAAAAGTTTAGGATGGTCTCTGGAGAAAGAGAGTATTTGTCAGCAAAGTAAGTTGGTGGCTTCCTGTCTTTTCTCCTCTAGGTTATTACCTTCTGTGTTACAGCAAATGGAGGAACCCATTTTGTTCTTGAAACCTGTAGGTTTGTAGGGAGGTTTGGGAGGGAGCAGACAAAGTGTATGGAATAGGTGCTGTTGCTGTTAGATTACTAGATGGAAATAAAATTATTCCTCAGTCATGAAATAGAAATACAATTATTCCTCAAACTGGAAATTCTGGCTCCTCAGATAAGATATGTACTTTGTGAGGGTTCCAAAACCTTTCATTGGAAGGGGAAAAAAGTCAAATTACGTGTTTCCTTTCATTTAAGGCCTTGAATTCTGTCTTGCTACTGTTGATATTGCAGGGAGGTGGGGTATGTGTTTGCTCTCATGAGAGGTACTAGAAAACAGTGGAGGAGTTTGGATCGGCTAAGGTTGTTCTGCCTACTTGTTCTAACAGGTTTTGCTCCCTGGAATGAATAAACTCTTGGTCAGAATGACTGACACGCTTCCATGTGTTTCACAATACCTGAACTTTCTGCAAACTAAAAGGGAAAACAGCTTTTGGCTTGTTGTGCTTCCTAAATAAGTTCCAGCACAGGCAAGGTCCTATTCAGGTTAAACTGGTCAGCAGCTTTAATAAAGAAAATTTTCATAGACATGAAAGATTTTTCTAAACTTTTCCAAGATGTTAATGAGGTATCTATTGAACTGCAGTGATGGTGTTTAGTGTTGTTTGTTTTCACTTAGTCTGGGGTCATCTGACCGCTCTCACTCCAGAAGTTGATCTAGTAGTGCTTTTAAAGGTAATGTCGTGGAAGGCCTTACATCTCATGCTCCTGCTGTTGTGTGCAATTCTTAAATATTAATAAAGAGACAGGTTACAGAGGGCTCCTCTCTTCTACTGTGTTCTGTTCATGTTTGAAAAATTGCTGACTTTTAGATGTGACACTTCCTTTTCTGTTTCCTGTGCTATCTCTTGCTTTAAGTCAGAATAAGGTGTATTCACTCTATTTGCAGTCAGCTACTTTGAGCAGAGAACTTGAACTGAGAGATCCCTGCCTTTGTCAAGCAGTGCTTCATGTTGGAGCAGAAGGTATCTTATCTGTTCACTTACTACTTCAATGAACCTTATGTCGGTTGGGCAGAACTGGAATAAGCCTACTAAAATGTAGGAGGTAATTGGGTTGGGCCTCTCCTCCGTGTCAGTAATTAAAAATATTTGCCGTTTAAACCTACATATGGTCAATACTTGCAGTGTCATTAATTTCCATTCTGACCAGTTTGTATAAATGAAAATACAGAATGTATGGAACTGTTTTTGTTTTGTGGATATTTTTTTAAATATTAGTAGTAGCTTTTTTGCTGAATGGGGAAAAAATACTTCTACGTGTGAAGCCAAGGCCAGGCAACTGTGACTTTTGGTAGCATTTGTAGGAAGAACAGTGAAAAGTGGAATTGTTGCAACTGCTATTGTCCTCTGTCACAGCTTTTTAATTGCTGTGGGAACAGTCATGAATTCTCTTGCCTTTTTCAAGTGTTCCTGTAGTGTAGTTCTGTTAGTTTAAGAAATCAAGTGAAGCTGAAAATATTCTGTGAATCATGGCTTAAATAGCTCCTTGAATTGTAGTTTTGCAGTGTAGAGCTTTTATGCCAAAGTTCTGGTGAGGATTGTTGAGTGTGCAGTTCAGAAGAGGTTGTTGTTGTGCCTGTAGCTTATTCCTCGGAATGTGAAGTGTTTAGGTTCTGGAGGTTACTCTGAGTTCAGAGTGTTTACATGGGCGCAACTCATCCACATAAAAGCAGTGGCTCTGCCAAAAGCACAGCATTACTTTGGTGTGAGTCCTGCAGGGAGCTGTAGCAGCTCTTCCTTGTAAGCTCTGCTTCCTTGTTTTGGGAACACTGGGGTATGATTGGTACAGGTTTGCTACGTTGTTGTTTGGGCTCTAGTGAATAAAGCCTGGTCAGTGAATCTTGAAACCCTTCCCCCTGGCAGGGGGTTCATCCTGCTCTGAGGGACCGTTTTGTAGAGTTTGCACTGGAGCAACTTGTGTTTGAAATATTCTTCAAATACTCTGAGGACTTTTAGTCTTTAGCACTCCCAAAAGTAAGGGCCCCAAGTGATGCTGTCTGAATCGTCTGGCTTTGCTCGTATTTTCCATGGAGTTTTGTGATCTTTTACCAGTTTATTTTGTTGGTCAAATCTATTAATGAGACCTGTCTCCAACCTGAGTCTTTCAGGTTAAAAATTACCCTTTTGTTGGTTAGTTCTCAGGTTGCCTCTAAGAATGAGCAAATATTTCTCTGCTCATCTGTACTGCAGCAGAAATAAATAGACAAACTATACTTATACTCCTTAAGAGAAGCCTGTCCCTTTTTTTTTTGGTGAGGTACCAGTCTGAGTTCCTTGGAGACAAAATTGCCAAACGGCCTGTGCTTGCCGGGAGCTCTTGAGTCATCCTCAGGACTATTATCCTTGTTTCCAGGAACAGATCAGCCTGTCAGTTTTTCTTGCCTTTTAGTTACACCAGCTCAGTCCCTACATGTGGAGGTTTGATGTCCAGCACCCAAACACTGTACTGAACATTAAGACTCCTTTAGTGGTCGTCTTCTCTCTAGGATGTGAAAGGAGCAGTCTGTAGGGTGCCTCTTTGTTGTTGCGTTTTCAGAGGGTCTTAAGAATATCTTAAGAATAATTCTTAAGAATTATCCCTGCTCAGGGATAAGGCCTTCTTTCAAATTCACAAAAGGTGCTAATGACTGAGCACCTCCAAAGGACATGGCAATTATTTTTTATGGGCACTATGTCTTGAATGATCGATGCTTTTTGCTATAGATGTGGTGTTGTTGGATTAATGGAATTAAAGAGTCATATAAAAAAGCCATAGGTCACAATGCACCTCTTGCTGTATTTTAAAAATTCTTGCTCCTCAGTGTGTTCTTTTAAGTCTGCTCATTTATTTCACCTTTGTATTGGTGAATAACAGTGAAGGAGTCAACAGGTTGCCAAGGGGAATTAGTGTTCTTTATTTTCTCTTGCCTCGGTTCTTCCCCCGTTCCCTCAGCTTCATCCATTTTGGTGTGTTATGTCCATGCGCGGTGTGGCCTGTGGTGCGGGTCTAGGCTGACACCGGAGGGCTGCTGCATTGCTGTGAGCTCACTCAGCTACCGCTGCCTTTGCCTTCCCATCCTTGTTGTCCCCCACTACCTGACTGCACCCGCGCCGGCATTTGTGTGTGCTCTGGAAAGGTGGATTGGGCGGGTTCAAGCTGTTTACTGCTTGGTGCATGGTACAGGATCACAGAATTGAGATGAAGATATGCTCTGTGATTTTGCTCCACTGAGTAGGTTGATTAATGGTTGTGGATTTTGGGAGGGGCAGGGAAGAAGATCAGGACTCTACATATGGTGGTAGTTCTGGCTGAATGTGGAGCTTGAACATGACGTAGGTGTGCTTTGTAAAATTAATGCTTCCTGAGGATTAAAAGAATTGGTGGCTCCAGATCTAGAAACAAATTTTACTTCAGTTCTTGATTTAACGTCTTATCTATGAGGATTTCTGTGCGTGTCCACACTAGGTTAATTAATGGGTCACATCTTTTGTTTTCTGAGGCTTAAAGTGTGTACGTTAGGAGTATCACCGCTGTAGCATTTTTTAAGGTAAGAGTGGAATTGTGGGTGTAGGAGTGCTTTGGAAATGGAAGTAGCCTCTTGATGAATGACTACATTTTCTCCCCTCGCTAAAGCTGTAAACACAAAGTTATATATTCTACCAAAGCAGCAGTGCTCTGTATTTAATTTTTAGAAATTCCTGTTGTTTTGAGTGGGTGATAACTGTCAGCTGACATAATGTGACTTGCTTTGTCTGGAACACAGTAGAGAACGTTATTAGTCTGTGCTGCCCACGTACTGCTTTAATCTTCCAAGTGTTTTGTAGCATTGCCTAAGCACAGTTATGTAGCTTGTGATGTGAACTAAGTGAACTACTGATGTAGCAGATTTCTAGGCCAGTAACAGATGCCTCCTACATTAGGAAACGTGACTGCTTTTACTTTAAACACGGGGAAGGTGGCTGTGTGGTCTGAGTGGATTGCTTCTTCTGTTTGTGGTGTTGGGGGGAAAAGTCAGACCTACCTGCACTTTCATACCAGCCATGTGGTGTTCAAAGGTCTGTCAAGAAGAACCAAAAGAATTCTGATGAGGGTAAGCAAAGAGAGTAAGTCAAATGAGCTCTTAAGATAGGCAGGTGTTTCAGAAGGTAATATTTGCTTGGGAAGCCCTGTGCTGTTATAGGAGAGCCTCTTACTGTCCTGGTAGTACTGGTAATACAACGCCCTCCTATTGCCTCAAAGCATTAAAAAATAGTACTTATGTAAAAAACCCGCTTTTTCATTCTGTGGCATTGACTGGGGCATCTTCCCAGTTGTTTGAGGAAGTGGGGAGAAATGTCTCACAAACCAATGATTGGAACAATGAGGTAGGTGGGGAGTGGTGCTTATCAGTAAGGATACCTTTGCTCATATTCCTGTGAATGGTTTCACTGAAGTTGAGACTTGAACAGTTGGATGTAAGTCCCAGTGCCAGAGGGGGTAACCTAACAAAAAGGAAGTCTTCAAACAACGTTTGCATTTTAGGTCTTGAAATGATAGGCTTGCCTTTTTGCCTCCGATTATATTTTAAGCCTCTATCTAGTAGAACCCCATTTTTGTGGAATTTAATGACATGCAAGCTAAATGTCACCTGCTGCCTTCTCCTTTGTAGAGATAGCAGCAGCAAAAGCCATGTTTCATATTATTAGTATGTTCATTTTACAGTTGCCAGTCCTGCCTTTTACCAGGTTCCTGATTTTCACAGGGAGGGAGGCACAACAGTAACGGAGGCCTCAGTGTGTCAGCATCTGCAGAACGTATTTGCACTGACAGCCAGTGGATTGCTTAATACAAGGTTATACTCATGTGAACGTGGTCTTGGACTCCACTCAGATTAGTGGGGTTCTGCTTTTGTACCCTCTTTCTTCCCCGGGCACATCAGACTTACTGACTCAGGCAAGTGTGTGAGTACTGATTGTTGAAATATAAATTGCCATTTGGAGCTAGAAACTGAAAAGAATTTGAGAATAAATTTTATTTTTCCTTCTCTTGTATTCTCTCGGCTGCAGGCTTACATAAGCATGTCAGAAGAGTGATGCTTTAACAAGAGTTCTTTGCAGGGATTCATAATAGTAAGGTTCCTAAATGTCTGAAGTTGGATGGATTGAAAAGGTCAGTAACAAAAGCTGAACCAGGGCATGAGGAAACAAAACTCTACTTGGCAATGCATGTCACAAAACTCATTTTGTGTAATATGACTGGGTCACATTTAGGGTGGGTGATTCTTTCCAGCCATTGCCTGTACTACTGTAAAGTACAATTTCCTTTGTTTTAATGAAAGTTAAGTGCTGCTTGCTAGAAATGAACTGTGAGCATTAGAATCTAATAATAAGATGTGGGTTTGGAAGGAAAGAAACTTGTTTTCAGTGTTTGGTTAAAATTCTATGAAAATCAACAGCTGAATTGTGGAAATATCAAGTTCACTTATTAATGGTGAATGTTCATGCTTTCTAGCCTGTCAAATTTTACAGGTACTGTTTCTGTAATGATGTGCAACATATCCTTTAATCTTTCTCCAGACTTTTTTCTCTGAAATCTTTACTGAGGCTATTGAGGAAAAGATGTTTGAATTCTGACTTTATTCAGTTTTAGTCCTCCTCATATGGAATCAGGAGGAAGATTTTCTTCTTTTAGTGATATTTCTGCTGTGTCTGTCCAGATGTGCTAATCTGGATTTGGCAGTGGGTGTTACATATGAAGCAACCTTCATTGATGGCACATGCTTGAAGGCTACTTAGGTGTTGTTTGCCTTTGTTATATATAAATTAGTCTACTTCATGTCAGGAGGATCAGTATGACTTTTATAATAACTACCAATTTTCGGTAGGATCTGAAGATTCCTGCACATGTACGGCAGTTTAGCTTGAAAAAAACTCTGTCCCCAGGTCTTGCAGTCTTACTTTGGTATCCCAGGTCACGTGATTTTCCAGTTGTTTTGTTCCCCACAGCTACTTAAGGTTATGGAGGATTCTACCAAAATGCACCCTCCTTAGATTTTTCTACATGGTCTCAATATTTTTGAAAACTATTTTCATTTGGTTGAGCAGCCAAGAAATTATCTGACTGGACTTGTAGTGGGATGAAGGGTGTGTCTGGACTAAGGAGGGATTCTCAGTGTGGTTCCAGAAGAAAGCCAAGCCTGACATTGGAAGACATCCGGAAGGAAAATCAAAGTCTGTTTGAGGTGTCTGTTCAGTCTTGTGGGCTGGAGGTGTCTGTGTTGTGTCCTTGATCAGACTTTGAGGTGTCTGTTCAGTCTTGTGGGCTGGAGGTGTCTGTGTCGTGTCCTTGATCTGTATGTGTGTGGTTTTAGTTTTGGAGGAAAAAGTAGCTTGAAATAATTGTGTTTGAGATTTCAAAAATTAAGTTCCCTCAGTAAGATGCTGATGGTAGGACTTCATAATTGTCATTCAAAATAATTGATATTTCACTTAATAAACATCTTGCTTTATCTTTTGTATTGAATGGGATTCCCAAAGCTGACAGGTATTTTACTTCTGTCCCTTCTTCTGTTGGTTTTTTTTTTTTATACTTGGGTGCAAATTGCTTCCTGAAAAAATACAACCCCAAACCTAGTTTAGTGTCTCATAACTGTGGATGTGGTGGTGTTCTTGGGTTTCTCTGTTCCATGGAAACTCCAGATTCTGCTGGGCAGGCTTGGTTTTTCCTTGCTGTCTGTAAATGTGCAGCCTGGCACAGTGCTTTTTCTTAGTTCGGAGGTGTTAGAAAATTCTCCTTGCTTGCTTCCTTACCTTTGCCAGGCTTTCACTGACATTTACCTCAAGTGAGTGGAGGGTTGAAATGTGGAACTGCTGCTTGTTTGTCACAGGCAGTGCTCAGCTGTCCAGAATGAGAGTGCTTTGTGAGTGCTTTGTCTTCCTTGCTCTGGCTTTCAATTTCACAGCTTGTCCTCTGTTCTCTTGTGTGTTGCGTTTCTGCAGAGGTGGTTTAGCTGGGATACTCTGAAAAGCTGTAATTCTCAGAAATACTTAAGCAACAGTTGCAATTGAACCTTCTTTCTAGTGTATGTGAGGAAGCAAACCAAATTCTGCAGAGCAGATTGGCTCTTAAACAGTGGGGGTTTTGTCCTTGACAGTAAAACCTCTTACAGGATGTGATTTGGTAAAGAAACAGTAAAGGATGTGAAGGACCAGGTACAACTGCCTATTACATTTAGGAATCTGTAGACAATGAGGGTTTCAGTTTACCACTTCCAACATGCTGCCAGCCGGGCTGCTGGGTGTGCAGCCCACAGGGTGCGTGCTCAGACTTGCGTGAGGCCAAGCACCCATCTGTGCAAGGAAAATGGTTTGGAGGGAGTGAGAAAGTGGATGAACGGTAACTTGCTGATGCAGATCTTTCTAGGCAAACTGGATAGCTAGTTTCTTTTTTGGGTGTGCCCTCCTTGTTTCCACAGAAGGGTGATTAAAGATAGGATTAAGCAACAAATACTTAAAGGGAATTGAAGGTCAGTGAATATTTGAGCTGACATTTAAAATACATCTGAATGGCATATGATACATGTTACTGTAGTTCCTTGTGAAAAGAGATCTGGAAAAAATTCTTTATTGTTGAAATCTTTGCCTGTTAAATATTCTCAATGCTTCTCCTCTTTGCAGACACTGTGCCACAGAAGATGCACTATTACCGATATTCTAATGCAGAAGTCAGCTGTTGGTACAAATATTTGCTCTTCAGCTACAACATCGTCTTTTGGGTGAGTACAAAGTGTAGAGACTGAAACAATTCAGCCACAACTCGGTTTTATTAACTTCATTCCTCTGTTCGAGAGAACAAGCTGAAAGCAGGAAACTGATATGAAATATGTCCCAGGTGTTTTGGAATTGAAGAAGCCTATTCCACATGAGAAGTTAATAATTACTGGAAATGTGAGGAATCGCTATTATCCATGTTTAGTTGCTTCCCTGTTAAAAAAGTCTTATAACATCTCCTGTCAGGTCATCTTTGATCTTTGGGTGGTGTAGCTGTAAATACCCTATACAGAGGAGAAGAAAGAAGCTGCCACAGAGATGTGTCAACAGGTGGCATTACAGTGAAATCAAGATCTTGCATGTGGGCAGCACGCTGCTTAGTCTGTGGGCAGCAAAATTGTCTGAATGCTTAGCTATGGACTGAGCTGTCTATAATGTTTGTTTAGAGTTGTGAATGGTATGAAAACAGGTGTGTGGTTTTAGATGTTTATGATGGTCAAGGTCACTGAAGCACCAAACTACTTTGGAAAAAAGGATTATCTGAGGGTTAGTGCATAGAGTTGCTCTAGAAATAGTTAACAAGTCTGCAAGAGGAAAGTGAAGATGTAATTCAGATAAACCTGGCAATTCTTTTTGAATTTGCAAGCCAAGTGTTAGGAGTTGGCATCTAAAGTCATGGAAAAGCATGGGCAGTCATGGAAAAGTGGAGATACAGTGACTTGTCCAGTGCTAGCAGTATCATTGTTGAAAACGACAGAACTTCTTGCTACTGTCACCACCTTTTGTCTGCTAGTACAGTGTTTTAATGTGATCTTGTAGCATTAAGCCACAGAGGAATTATCCTGGTGGGGATAACAGGGCAGAAAAGATACCTGGTTTGTGTGGAAACTTGTTCCATTAACGGTCAGTTGGCTACAATATTGCCTAGTGCAAACATTCATCAGGGATTATATTTCCCTCATTTCAATTGAGGATGCCCATCAAAAGGTCAAAAATTATGTGCTTGAAAGCCACCAGCTCTGTAGTTATTTTTCTTTTATGTTTTACAACTCACATGGTCCTGCAGTGGAGTGTGGTGCAGTGTGAAGTAATACTTGTCATGCTATTCTGGTTTGAGCAGAGGGGTATGTGACAAGTCAACACTATGAATGAACATAAGGATTGTTCTAGATCTCTGTTTTGTTTTTTTTTTCCTAGTGCATGTCTCACAAAATGGGGTCTTTGATTGTTTCTAATGGGTAAACAACTTTTTAAAAAAAGTAATTTATTTGTCTTTACTGGGAAGAATGTCAAGAACTTGCCTCTGCTTTTTCACAGGAATGAATTTTGTCTCTATTCTTATTTTCACCTGTCTTTCTTTTTTATTATATTCTGTTGAATGATGAAGATCTAAGGATTCTTCTATTCTTTAAAGGAAAAAAAATAGAGATGCAGAAAAATTGAGGAGAATTTTTGCAATACAACTTGTGTGTTTCAACTGATATTGGCTGGATGAATTGGTTTTCTAAACTGGTACTTGCAGTCTTGCTAGATTGCTCAACAAGTGGTCTGAGGCTTCTGCTGAGAAGTTATTATCAGGCTGCCCTAGTAAATGCTGTGTAACTACAGGTCTTCTGATAAGATTTTGGCACCTTCAGTTGTAGAACGAGCTATGTAAATGTTGACTGGGAGAGTAGACACTCATAGGCAATGCATGAATCATTCAGCTGACACAATGATTCAGAAATATGAAAGCTGACTGGGATGAATAGTCTAACATTGTCTTCAACTGGACAAATCCACCGTTTGTAGAAGAAAGTGAATCTCTGCCTTAATAGAACTGAAGGACTACAAAATCAGAAGGGGAAATGTAACCATAACTCAAAAGCAGCATTTGAGGAGGGAATGTTAGTCTTGATTCACTCTTTTTGGGTTTCAGGATAGATGCTTGTGGGAGCTCGTTTTGTAAGCATTTGTGTTGGTGAGGGTGGTAGCTCTATAAGAGTATGAGGGGTGGTATTTAGATAGATGTGCAGACAGGCTTTTGGCCACATAAGCTGCTACAGCTCACCTGTGTCTCAACTCATGTCACAGTTTATGCAGAGGCCGGACAATGTGCATGTAAATAAGCAGTTGCGTTTGGTCTTCTGCTATACTTATTGAAGGTGCCTGTTGACTTTCCACTGTAGCTTCAAAAACAGTATCAGTGACTGTATAGACTTTAAAGTATGTGGTGATGTAGTAATTTACAGAATTTTTAAACTTTTTGGTGAATGGTCACTTCAGTTTTTGTTGTGCTTCAAAAACAGTTCACGCTGATTGGAGTGAAATAGAATATCGAACTCAGAGGGTGAATGTGATGAGTAAAGGCAAGGTCGCAGTTTAATCAGCCATTAGAAATCTGTAAGTCTTCTTTCTGAGGTTTATTTTTGTATGAACAATTTGGGAATAGAAAGTGAAGTCTGATGGCTTCTAGGTAGTTGTGTTCAACTGGTTTGCAATATCACTTCCCTATTCTTTGTATTTGGCTGTCCCTCATAAGAAAGGGAGTGGAGGTCATGGGAAGGCTCTGTATTCCTAGGCATGGTTTTGATGTGTGATCACTTTGTTTTCATCTTGTTTTTTAAGCATGCTCATAGGACTTAACTTGTCCAAGAGCACTTGTTTTAATGAGTAGTGATAAGGCCTTACAGCAGCCATTAAGATAGGCCTGCAGAGAGAAAGATAACAGGGCTGGACCTTGTTTGAAACATTCTTTTTCTTGGAGGTTTTCTCCTCCAAATAGCTTCGTTTGTCATAATGAAATGTAAAGACTGCAGCAGTGCCAGGTGGAGAGCTTGGTTCTGACACCTCTCTGTTTCGAGCCGTTTTGCACTGGAGTGAGTCCTTCTGTGAAAGCTCTGGTGCAGGGAAGGAGGCAGGAGGTGGACACCTGACCCAGGGGCAGTGCAGGGGTGCAGCACTGCCAAGTGCCTTCCAGCCTGAACTGGGGAAAGCCCTGGAAATAAAAGGCGGTGCCTCAGTACCTGTCTGTGGTCCTTGCTTTGTCTCCAGGTGGAGATTTTTTTCGGGACAGTCCAAGAATTGCACTTCAGCTGCGACACGGCCATTTCAGGGAAGTGAAGGATTGCATGCGTGCTTTGCCAAAGCCTTTTAGGTTGCATGTGAGTTCACTGTCTCTCAGATGAATTGAGAGGAGAGGGTAAAATAGCTGTTAGCTGCTGTCACCTTGATTTATCTTCTGTAGCCTTGTGCGTGCGTGAGTGACTCTTAAGTGTTATTGGAGTCAAAACTAGTACGTATCATTCGTGCTATAGATGTGGTGTTTTGCCCTGAACATGGTGATGAAGGGCAAAAGTTACCTTCAGTTCTGGAAAAGAATTCTGAGTTAATTTTTTTTTAAAAAAGGGCCTGGGCTAGCATAAAACTTTCTGGCTTTTGCAGTTGTTTTTCAGGGACATCTGAAAAAGCAAGGCTGTGCCAGGAAAAGGAAAGAATCCACCACCAGGTGTTTTCCTGACCCTGAGAGGAAAAGGTCTAGGAAGAGACAAGGATAGGAAGGAAGGGCTGTAGGGTGCTGATTGCATGGGTGGAGCTACAGTGTAAAATAGACTTGTTTAGGGAGTGAGAAAGTGTTGTGTAAGAGAAACGTTTTGTGATTGCAAAATCTGAATGTGATAGGAATCCATTCCTGTTACTCCTGATCGAACTTGGAGGGAGGCTGACCCAAAATCAGTTACAAGGATTGTCTTTCAGGAATTATGTTTAGCTGCAGCCTGGATTTGAGAAACAAATTAGACTAGTTTTCTTGATTAGTAGGGGAATTCTAATCATGTAGTCAAGGGAATTCCAAGTGTGATTGGAAATGAATGATACATAAAAGTGGTGTTGAGCGCGGTATCTGTGAGTCGATGTCACTATGGTACATCTGAGCACAGCTTACAGCTTGATGGAATATGTTAACAGTGTGGATTTTTCAGTTCTAAGTCAGGAAGTGACCAAATGCTGGTAACTGCTGGTTTAGTTTCCTGATAAAGGGGCACAATTGAGCTGCTTTGTGTATGTTTCCATCTAACCTTTCATGGAGTATTGTGGCTTAAATGACTTTCAGAGCAGTAATGAATTGAGTAGTCCACTTGGTTCTTGTCTACATGTTCTTCTGGTTCTGGTGAAAGGCAAATTGCAAAATCAAGTTGCTGATTTGGTCACTCGCCCCTTGGGAACACTTTTTTTGGCCTTGCTACTTCTGAGCTGCCTGTTCTGCCATTCATGTATCCTTTAGTTCAGTGAACTAAGGAAGGTTAGGTTTAGGCAGGATCAGTTCCCAGGTCATCAGTCCCTCAGATGCTGTGCAGGAGTGTTAGAGAGGGTGTTTTCCTGGTGCTAGTTCTCTGTAGAACTCTGGGCATCCTCAATCATACTAACATCTGAGGTAGTTTTATCATTATGGTGTGTTTTAAGATGATTCTCAATGAGATACTTTAAACAATCTTGCATGTAGTCTTGAAAGCAAAGAGATTTAATTTGGTTAAATAACTATTTTACTTCCTTTCAAATTGCTTTTCTTGGTAATAGCAACTGTCAGTGCAGTGGCTGATGGCATTGTTTCCTTCTGCAAGTAAATCATACTTCACTGGTTTTTGCTAAAGAAGGTTAACATATGTGGTTTGGCTGCATCTAGTGAAAAGTATGAATTTGAATCTCTTGTTTTAGCTGGATTAAGTTTTAGGTTTATCCACATTGTCTCATAGAATCAAAGTTTCTTCTGAAACTATTTTGCTTGCAGACAGTTTGCATAGGTGCCCATGGAAGTAACTTTGCAAAAATAGTATAGTTTTATGAAAGTAAACACTTGATAAAAACATGAGAGCCATGTTCATGCTCAGAGATGAGAATAAACCATATGCTGATGGCAAATCTACTTAAGAATCTATTACAATTTAAGATGATAATTATAATGAAAGGTGGTCTGAACCCCCTACTTATGTATTCAATAATACAATGTTAGTGTAACAGAACCATTAATTTGTATACAGAGAGTGGAAGATATGTCTTGCCAATTCTTTTTCGTTCTCCTTTCTGTAAAAAAAAGTTCTCAAAGATTCAGCTGTCTGTGTAATTTACCTGGATTGCTGCAGGTTATACCAGCTGTCTTCCAGCATTCCTGGAGCATTTGGATTGAAAAATAAAGGATGCATCAATTACATGCACTGTGCAATTCAATGGCATGCAAGTTTGATTACTGACTCTTCTCCCCTCTTTTGCTTCTTCATCTGAAAATGGCTGAGTTAGCTTTAGGGTTAATCTGTGTCAATATTCTGTTTATATTGATGTGATTTTTAATAGTGTTTTTTAAGTTGTGCTTTGATCCAAATAATCACTTTAAATGTTCTTACCTTATTCAGAGGCTGGACTGAGTAGTTGTTCTGCTGTTGCTTATTAAGCATGATCTGGAAATTTAACTTATTTAGCACTGCTGTGTCCAGTTGTGATTCCATGTTAGTAGTGATGTTGGTTGGTTGGTTAATCTGTGTTTAAACCCTAAAATATGTAATGATTCCTTCTTGGACAGAACTGTCTAACGTAATACAGAGTGACATGAAGGATGCTTGCAGCTATTTTTGGCTTTCCTTTCCCCCACTCCCCCACCAGAGTAAACCCAGAACAACTTCACTTGCCCCAAGTGCAGCTTAGGGCAGGCAGGCCATGAAAACAACAGTACTTAAAATCTACACGTGTTTTCTCGTGTCAGTGTAAGAGGCTTCCCTTTCTGCTTCTTTCCTGTGCTGTGGAGGATTGCCCGTGGTGCCCATTTAGTTCATGGGAGGTGCTGCATTTCCTACAGGAACAGGCTCCTTTTTCCCGGTGTTTTTTTCAGTTGTTCACTTGTCAGTGTGTGTAAGACTTGGCAGGGGTGAAACAACCTCGGTCCTTTCTGTAGAGTCATTTGGGTTGAAAAGACCTTTTCAGATTGAGTTCAACAAAACTGCCAAGTAAATCAAGTCCCCAGGTGCCATCTACACATCTTTTAAATATGTCTAGGGAGGATGACTAAACAGCTTCCTTGGGCAGTTTGCTGCAGTGCTTGATAACCCTTTCTGGGAAGAAATATTTCCTGTGGTCCGATCTAAACCTCAGCTGGTCCAACTTGAGGCCATTTCCTCTTGTCTTGTTACTTGGGAGAAAAGACTGGTGCCCAGCTAACTCCAACCTCCTTTTAGGTAGCTGTAGAGAGGGATAAGGTTCCCCTGACATAGCAGGGTAGAAAGCAATTTTAAATAATGAGAAGGAGCTGCCCTTGAATTGGAGAGGCCATTTTAATTTCATTATTGAAATTGGATGTTGAGGACACACTGCCCGAGAATTGGAGAAAGGAAAGGAAATAAAATATTAGAACAAGGAACTCTTGCTCTATTTGGATGAATGTAATCCGAAGTGTTTATTGTACAAACATTGGAATTGGTGTGTTATCAGTTGGGTTTGTTGCTTGTTGAAAGTAAGCGAATGGACCATTAATCTGGCTTGATTCACAAGACAAACTATCTAATCAGAGAACAGAGTAATGTATTAAGCCTTGACACTGAGAAGTTACAAGGAGTTGAGCATGGCTACTTCTGGGATTGGTGCTGTAAAATAACTCAGTGTGGAATAAGCTTAAAATGCATTAAATATTCTGACACCTTCATTAGTGTGCAGGCAAATGTTTTAGAGCAAGTCATTGGGACAAGCATAACTTCTACCTAACACTGTGGAATTGTCAATTCAGTACCCCGTGCTTCTTGAGTTATCTTGAAGAATCAAAGTGAAATACTTTGATTATAAAATGCATAAATGCTATAGAATGAAAGTCCTTTAAATTACTTTTGCAAGAGATTGGCTCGTGAGGAGGAATGTTCTGTTACTATTGTCTGAGATTGCTGGCAATACTTGTTTCACTTGGGCAACAGTGCTACTGGCTAGGTGTTTTGGGAATGTGGTTGATTAGTACATCTAATTAAATTTGTTCCTTTGCTTCTTTTTAGCTGGCTGGAGTGGCCTTCCTTGCAGCGGGTCTGTGGGCATGGAGTGAAAAGGTAAGGATAGAAATGTCTGGTCTTATTTTGGTGGCTGCCTTCTCCAGCTCTAATAAAGCTAATTCCTCAGGAAGCAGCTGAGATCAGGACCATGTTCAGATGATTTAAACTGAGTTTAGTGAGTTTTGTTCTTGTCCCTGATTTGGTGTTAAACTGCGGTCCTTTATAGTGGGAGCTTTTTTATAAATTTGTACGAGCAGGATGCTAGGGAAAATTTAATCTTTATGGACTGGCTCTCTTATAAAAGCATGTTTTCTGAGATACAGCTCTCTACCCACCTCTTTTTACTACAAACAAGAAATACTGTGAAGAATTTGAGGTATTTCTTTATATTAAAACCCTCCCAAAAATCCAAACATGCATCTTTGAAATACTTGGAAAGATGGTCCCAGTCTTATGACCATCTGTTGTCCACCTCACTCCCTATGGAGCTCTTAAGTGATTGTGTTTCCATGTAGGGGAACGAAACTGGGGAACACGATCTCGCAGAAAAACCCTCTTATTTTTGACACAGGTTTCTTTTAGCTAAATAACTTCCTCAGTTGAAGGAAGTCTATGCAGACATGTACCTACAGAATGCCCCTGCTACAAGAGAATAGAAATGGTGTAGATATGGAATGGTTCAACCCCTTGAATGAATGTAAAAGCATGGCTTTAGCCTGACTGCAAGCAGTAGGAAAAAGTGACAATTACTTGGAGATTGACTGAGCTGCATCTTAATTAGCAGTGGAGGACTGATGCCCTCACTGTTCAGTTGTGCTGCTTAGTAAGACTTCAGTTACCATCGCAGTGTTCACATTTCCTTAGAATGTTTGTATACAGCAGCTGGCTACACACAGAGAGGTGCCCCTGCTTTTCAGAAGTGAATGTGTTTTATGATGATCTTCATCCTGATGTATTTATTCTCCTTGTCCCTATGTGCATGCACTCATTCTCACAACTAGAGTAAGTTGTATCATTGGTACATAGTAAGCAGCCTATCTCCACATGTAGATGCGTTTACCTCCTGTTTTGTTGTTACAAAAGAATTTTCTTTCCAACTCTTTAGGGAGGGTGTTAAACTTGTCTTGAATTTGTATTCTCTCCGGTTCAGACATTATTGTCTGTTTTATAGACAGGCACATAGGGTCTGTGTGGTTGGAAAATCATATCTCAACTTCCATTTGCCACACTGACTTTATGGTACATTGAAGTTTAGTAAGAGGCGAAGACAGACTCTTCCTGTCTCTTTTAAATTTTGCCTGAACTCTTTCTGCTCTCTGTCCTATCTTGCAGGCAAGTGCTTCAAAGCCTTTCCTGTGGTTTTGAAGTGCTCATGAACTCCGTTCATTATTTTTCGTGTCAGTTGTTCCGTGCTGTGTTGTCAGTCTTTCATACTAGTATCATTCTTCAGCTCTAGTGCCTGTATTTTACAGATAAATAATCTTGGTGCACAATGGGTGAGAAGGAAGAGAAAAACATTGCAGAAGCTCTGCTGCAGTGGTAAATTCAAGGATAAATTATAGGTGATGGAAGAGTTCTGAACGTGAAGTGCGTTAGGTCTGTTCAATTTCTCTGATTTTGCTTGTCTCTTTTCTTTTTCCATTACGCTTAGATTAATAGGACTACATTTTAGATTAATTCCTCAGTAGTCTTTTTTCTTTGGATGTAAACCTTGTCCTTCTCTTTTAGGTGGTATGTCGAAATGAGACTGCTGGCTTGAGAAGCGTTGAAAATATTATGGAAAAATGTTACCATCCTGATTCCTGTTACCTGTTGGAGTCAAATCCAGTCTATTTAACTGGTGTATCTAATTGGCCTATCCTTATGGCTTTGTAACTGGCTTTTGTTATTCTAGAAAGTCACATAAAAGTTAAATGGCATAAAATTATGAGCCTATACAAGAAAAAATGCTGCAAGTTAATATCTGTCACGCAGAAGGTATTGCAGAAATCGCTAAGAGAAAATTAATTATTGTAAACTGTTGGTAGAAACAAGGTGAATAACAATGAGCCCTCTCATGAGGAAAGCAGTTTTCCTTGTTCGAACAATTTCAAGGAAGATACAAAGGAAGATCTGAGAAACTAGAGGCTAGTCAGCCTAACTTCATTCCACCAAGTTCATGGCTAATAACAAGTGGAGAGGAAGCAGTCAGCCTACTTCAAATTGAAGCTGTAATTTAGATGGACTTCAAGAGCGTGGAGGAAAGTAGGAACCTTATGACAGTTGATTTTAAAAAAGGGGCAAATCCACAGTCCTGAGCCTGAGATGAAGCAACCCCACACACCAGTATAGGCTAGGGGTTAACTGCTTAGAAAGCAACTTTGTGAGAAAAAGCTGTTGAGCTCCTGTTGGTCAGTAAGTAGAATATTGGGTGTGCCCTCATGTCAAGGCCAACAGCATCCTGGGCTGTATTAGCATCAGTGTGGCCTGTGCTTTAGGGGGGAATTTCCAACAATATTCATCACAGTTGAGGTGCCTCTGGACTACCATGTCCAGTTTTGGACTCCCCTGTGTCAGACAGGTGTTTCCTACCCTTATTCTCTGTTTAAATGTACTTATTCTTTTGTCTGCTGATCTTTGTATTTGTCCACAGTGGTCTGTAAACTGTCTAAAGGTAAAGGCATATAACTTATGTTGTAATCAGTGGCAATGACACTGTGACAATCAACAGCCAGTTCACAGAACTTCATTGTAAGCAATCAGCTCTGTCCTTGTCAGATGTATTTTATAGTTTCCATACTAGTGTATCTCAAAACAGTAACTGGTTTGGCATTTGTTAATGGGCTGTATTAGAGATTATTTTTTTTAAAAAAAATCTTTTTGCCTCTTTTGCCAGCATACTTCAGTTGAGAAGGTGTGTTAATGCTTGCAAATGGTAAAGTGGATAACAAGTTAAGCATGTACAGTTGAGCTCCTAATTCACTGTTCTGAGTGACTGAAAGAAAGACTTGGAGGCTGAGTTTTGTTACAGGATTTTCAGTCACTAACTTCAGGTATGGGAGTTCATTCCTGTATATCTGTAGGAGATCTGTGTTGTAAAAGGGCAGCCTGTGCTTCAGTTTTTGCCATTCTGCAGATGGCACAGGCAGAAGTGTTTTTAGAGAGGTGGGTAAGGTGGGATGAGAGAGTTCTCTGAATTAATCTTCGTGTTTACTTTCTTCCTTCCTTAGGATTTTTGACCTAACATCTTTTGTTAGGCAAATAAACCTCCACAACCTACTTTTCTAAAGAGCATGTTGTAAACATCAAATGTGAACATGAAGAAACTGTTGTAAGCCAGCAATCTCTGAGGTTGAATAATAGAACCCAGTTCCTGCCAACTTTTCTTTAGAAACATGCTTTGATCAGAGGAAGTTTTCTTCCAAAAGATGTTGCTTGAGCAAGATTATCTGAAGATTATCTGAAAACAAAAAGCTTGGGTGTGGAAAGGAGATGGCCGACAATAGTTGTAGGAGGTTTCAACATCCTGGTTGTGCAGTGCTTGGTTCCATGGTGTGCTGGTTCTACAGAGACCCTGCATTAGCCTATCTAATCTTGGCATGTGTGTCATGGTTGTGGGTGGTTGTGGGTCTAAGCCAGTGTTCATCTAGGTGAGACTCTCATAAGGAACCAGCTAGACCAAGTTTGTTTAGTTAGCTGTGAGATCTTGCCATTTTTAGGGATGGAAATGCGTTACTGGAAACACTGTATCAATAAACTGTGACCGTGTTCTAACAGGCTATGTCAGCTACTAGTTGCCAGCTCTTGCAGGGCAGTTCTGAGTTCTACAGATATTTTTTGTCTTTTCATTCCTTCAACCAGTTTTGGTAAAAACAACTCTTACTGTTGCCAGAATTAACAGCTTTCACATGATCTCTTATGGAACACATTATCAAAGATGATGAAGCCCTGTGTACCACTGTAGTACTATTAATCACTGTCTTTTCCTCAGCTGCTTAGGTTTCTCTGTGAGCACATTTTCTTCCAATGCTCTATTTTGAAGATGTTACTTTTAAGTAAGAAGCCGAATCAGAAGTGATACAGATTTTTCCCAGTTGTCCTCTTAGGTCACATATCCTTTGCACTTCACTCTAGCTCAGGTACCTGGGTAGCAAGATGAGAATTTACTCACTTTACAGAATTAGACTGCTTATTGCAAATCTCTGATATCTTTCTCTTACACTAAACATGGATAGCTTGAGAATTTACTTTATAATGGAAAAAAAAAAAGATAGCAAATTTGTATTATGGGTTATTGTACTGTGTTGATTTTTGTTATTTCTTTGTTTGAAATGAAAAGTATTTCCTTATTACAGTGTTCTAGATATTGTTGATGAATATATGATCAACATTGTTGTGAGGCTGCCTGGATGTCCTTGCAAATTACTCTCGTGAATTCTAAGAGTTTCAACTGTTTGTCCCTTCCGTCTTCTTAATGTTCCATCTTGTTCTTTCACATTACATGGGTTGTTTTTATATGTATTTGATGGAATTTTAACGGCTACTACTGTAATAACTTTTTTCAAACAGTGTAGGAATTTTAAGGAAGGATTTCACTGTGGTTTTTTTTAACACATTTTCAATGTGTTACATTTATATAGACTTAAAATCTAGGCTGACAGGCTTAATAGCTAAGATTACTGTCAAGATAAGTGGTGTCCCTGGATAGTTAAAGAAAGTAGTGCTGCTAAATCAGGCAAATTGCAATTATAGAGAATAGGTAACTCTTTTTGGTGCAAGACTTCTATCCGGGGTGAAAAGTGAGTGTTATGCTTTTGTACTTTTGAAAGAGTTTGGAGGAGCTTCTAAGACTACTTGGCACTAGAAGAGATGTAACTAAAATGAGAGGATAAAACTGCCTCCCTTGAAGACTAAACCAGGATTTTTTCCTGCTCCCATCCCCTATTTAAAGTCACCCATAAGCTGCTCTTTTCCTTAGAATATGTCTCCATTTCTGCCACTTAAACATTAGGATTGGAAAACTTACGGTCAAAAATAAAAAAAGTTATGTTGGAGTCCCCTTCTGATTGATACATTTCAAGTTAATCTAAAACATTAATTCTTTCAGATTGAAACTAAGTGAACGTTCAGTGATAGTATTGAGCTTTTGGCACCATCTTGTGGAATCCTGTTTGGAAATAGACCTAAGGAGAATGTAATCTGAGAAACTGACTGCACTGGACTGAGTTACTAAAAACATCATGATCTATAAATTTGCCTTCATACTGCTTCTGCTGGGGTCAAGAAAATTGATATTGTTAATAACCATTTTACAGCAAGACTTTTTTTGTGGGGGTCATTGTTGGCAAGTTCAAGGGTTTGCAACCAATTCATTTGTGAAAATCATCCAGAAGGAAAGTTAAATGAATAACATGCTTCTAGTTGACATCTTTTTCTGTTCTGTTTTTTCTTTCAGGGTGTTTTGTCTGATCTTACAAAGGTGACTGGTCTTCATGGTCTGGACCCAGTGTTGCTTGTCTTACTGGTGGGAATAGTGATGTTTACTTTGGGATTTGCTGGTTGTGTAGGAGCACTGAGGGAAAACATCTGCCTTCTGAAGTTTGTAAGTAATGTCATTGAGTGAATTATTATGTGTGTGAGAGCTGCAAATGATGAACTTGTAGCAAACCCAGATAATCAATTTATGGAATTTGGTTGGCCGCAATGTATATGGTAAACTTGCTGCCTTTACAAACTTCTGAACAATGGTGTTAAAATCAGTATGGGTTCCAGCCTCTGGGTTTCTTTACCTTGTATTCTAGTTTAAGAGACCATGTTCTCAAATTCTGTGTCTGTTTCTGGTGGTGTGAGAGAGAAATACAAAATTAATTACTGTTTTCAAATTTTTTTGTTTTTACAGTTCTGTGGAGCAATCGTGTTTATATTCCTGCTGGAGTTGGCAGTGGCAGTTATGGCTTTCCTCTTCCAGGACTGGGTGAGGGACAGGGTCAAGGAATTCTTTGAGAATAATATTAAATCCTACCGAGATGATATTGACCTCCAGAACATCATTGATTCACTACAGAGACTTGTAAGTTCATATCCTGTCTCTTCCTTCATGTGTTCCACAAGAAAGTTTTAGTTTTTGTGATAAAATTACCATATTTTATAGTTAGTACTGTTAGAGATGGTGGTGTGGTTTTCTTTCTGTTTTGAAAGCATTAGGGAGGCAAGATATTCTGAGATAGTGTTGTTCTAACTCAGGCATTCATCTGCCTTGATCCTTCATTTGCTTCCCTGTTCTGATCACCACCCTGATTTGTTGCACCACTGTAAGTGGGAAGTGAGCAAGAAAAAAACCTTTCTCCTGTAAAAATTGTGCAATGGGACAGATAGTCTATAGTTATTTTAGGAGGCACTGTATTCTTGTACAGTGATGCAGCATAAAGCCTCTTACCTTCTGAGATGCACCTCATCTTGAAGCCAAAGAGGATTTTTTTTAGTAGGAAAGGCTAGTTTGTAGTCAGGCAGTTGCCAAGGAAGGTTGAAACAATTTTATGCTCTGATGGTCCTAAAATCTTCATTTACTAGAAGATGATGATATACACCAGGAGATGAGAAGGCCTTTCCTAGTAAGGGGCCTGGTGGCTTTTATTCCAGCAGCTGCTTTTGTAATCATGCCCAAAAAAAAAACAACAGTAAAGGTGACTCTCTTCTGATTTTTATTTATTTGTGTGATTAAAAAAGAGAGAGAGAGTACTTTGCAAAGAGCTAATATGGTTGTCTCTTCTATATGTTTTTCTCCTCATGAAAGAAGGTTAGTTTTGTCTCACTTCCATCTTCTGGAAGATCATACTAGAAATCTGTGTTCACAGCCAAATTTGATATCAAAGTATGTTTTAGAGTGGAATACCAGTTTGGTCAGCTGTGTGTTAGCAGCAGCTTATCTATCCTGTTCCTTCACTCTTGCTCACACTGATGTGCGAGAATCCTCTGACTAAGCTTCCTGGATGGATTTCAGGGCTGTTCGGCTTTACTTTTTGGTACTAAGGGCAGTGCTCCTGCTGAGCATGACGAGTGGATAATTGTCTTCGAATTGTCCATGTTGCTCTTTCTGCTTCTCTAGTTTTGGTATAGTCAGCCAGTCTAATATGCTAAGCTGATTTACAGTGAAATTCCAGTTACTTTTCAATGAAAATAAAAGGCTGAGCTTGCCAAAAGGAGTTTGTTAGCCTGATTAGCAGGCCAATAAACCTGAAAAAGGGAAAAGCAGACAAGTCTGAAAGGGCCTGTTGTTGGTCCACACCTGAAAGTACTAAGAAAGGAGGGAGGTGTGCAGTGTGAATTAGCAAGTGTAATTCTGCAAGGACTGAACAGTGAAGTACAGCAGTGTGTTCGAATGCCCCACTGAAGCGCTTCTTCTACGGAGCTCCTTGGACTGCCCTGCTCTGGCCTTGGTGTGTGTCTTGAGAGAGACCTTTTAATAGACAGCTACTTGCTCTAATTATCTTACTTTCAGGCCTGCAAGTGACTCATAGACTGTTTCTTAAGGAAGATCAGCATGTTTAGTGGTTGTATGGCTGTAAGGTGTAGTTGTGGGAGGGAGAAGGCACTAGAACGACAAAAATTAACCTCCTTTTCATTCTTTGCGGTAAAGGTATTAGTGACTTAATCATTTTTTCTTGATGCTTTTCTATTCTGACCATTCTGTTCAGGTCTGTTTAGTACATATTGCCTACAAAAACTATGTGTAAACATTCCTGCTCTTCATTCACATCTGCGTGTGTCACAACTTGGTAACTTTTACGTGGATTTGCTTACTTCAAGTTGTCATGGTCTTGTAGAAAACTAGGTTAATAAAAGTTTTGTGAAGATGGGCAGTGGTCAGAGGACCAATCTTAGAGAGAACCCAAGGGGCTGGACATTTGAGATGCCAGAAAAATCTGTATGATGATATAAAATTACAAATATTCAAATTATAGAGAAAGATTGTTACCCTTAAATATCCAGGTCGCAGAACTGCAAAGCATAACCCAGTAATGAATTAACTTGCATTAGTTCCAGGAGGTAAGCGTTCCTTGAACTGTTAGGATTTCCCCAATTTGCTGTTGAGGTCATTACATCACATTGTTTAAGTCAAGAAACTTCTGTGAAATACTCCTAGAATTGGAGTGTTATTTGAATTAGTGAGACTTTACCATTTCATTCATTTCTATATGAAAACCTTCTTCTATAAAAGAGAGGAAGTATATTTACAAACGTTGGATCCACTTTTTTAGAGTAAACAAAGAGAATACTTGTCTATTCATGAAAATTTAAGCACGTCACAAATTTAACTTTTCTCAATATCTTTCTGTGCTTTGGAGGACTTGGAAATAATGAGGTATAAAGCACTTGTATGAAATATTTTATTGCACCATTTTACCAGTGTATACTGATTGTATCTGACAATTACATCTAAAGTGATAACTTTGATGGGTTTGCTTGTCATGCTGACACCTGTTTCCAGGAGCAGTGTGCCAGAAGTGTTGCTTTGATCTTATAGTGCCACATTAGCCACATTATTGATTACTGGGTTTTTACTCTGATGTTGTCACTGATTCTGCACAGACTTCGTGAAGATTTATGAACAAAATTAGCATTTGGAGCTATTTTACAGAGAACTTATCCACTGAACCTACTCTCTGGAACGATGTGTGTTTTATCTCTTGCAGAACCACTGCTGTGGAGCCCAGGGTCCAGAGGACTGGGACTTTAACATATATTTTAACTGCAACAGTGAAAGCAAAAGTCGTGAGAAGTGTGGAGTTCCTTTTTCCTGTTGTATACCTGATCCTGCTGTAAGTTGTTTCCTGGCTTTGCTATTGCTGTGATATTGTAGAATTAGGAATCACTCCCTGACTTCCTGAATAAGGTGTGATGACTAGGGCTTTAAGAGGTCTCCTAAATGAGCAAAAATTACTCTTGCATGTACAAACTTTCTCCCTATTTATGTTCCATTCTTTTTAGAGTTCAAACATGGCAGAGTTTAATATGGCTGGAAATGTCACCAGGGATTCAAGCTGTTTTGGTATAGTTTGAATCTGCAAGTAGTGGTGGCCGATGTTTTTTGATTGCTAAGGTGGTGTTTCCTTGAATCCCTGGGCTCTGTTACCTACCTTGTAAGGACCTGAGAGCACTGTCTAAGGAGTGTGTTGGCCCCAGTCTGAATGAATGTTACAACAACTCTCTGCCAATCAAGTAGAAGTAACTCCATTTGCTGTTAGTTTATCAGTAACTAATAAAGTGCTCATGCGCAAAGTTTAAAGCATTTGAGTTGATTCATGGTTTTGGCAAGTTTTAGTTGCTTATTGGTTAGACCTGTTTACTATGATTCATGAAATTTTACTCTTTTGCAGGGTGCTAGAATGTGGAGGGAGGAACTAATGTATAGTGCTTTTTACTGTTAGTTGGAATAGTTGCAGCTCAGAATTTATCCAGCAGTCCTTGTGCAGGGCAGATTTCCATTGATAGGTTATATTTAGCCACTGATAGGCTTCTGGTTGTATTGGAAATCAGCCAGGGAAAGACTTGGTCAGGGAAATATTCAGATTCCTCAGTAATTATTTTCTAGTTTAGTTTGGAGATGTACTGTTCAACTGTAATTTTTTTTTTTATTCAAGGAGAAATAAGTATGTTCAAGTCTCTTTAATGTGAGAGGGAACATTAATATTTCAATGTAACTCACTATGTATTTTGTAAATTATATAATTGCATAATATGTAGATTGTCGTAAGTCACATGTAGAGGAAAAAAAGACTTAAAGGAATGTCTTTGCATCCTTGTTAATAAATACTGTCATTGGGTTGCATGGAGTTGTGATCTGGAAGGTGTTTGTCTTCCTACTTGGGATCTACAACTGAAGTGTTTTGTCTTCAAGACTCTGTGTATCTTAGGGCTGAGTTACTGTGTGAGACATTGAATTACCAACTGAGGGGACTGAAGTAGCTTGCAGCTGTTTCTGGTTTTAACTCACTGGGATGGCAAGTTGTGTAGTGCTTGAAATGATGGAGCTGTAAGGAGTATTTCTGCACTGCAGGAGTAATAACAATATAGCTACCAGTCTGATTTACCTCAGGTTTTATGCAAAATGGCTAATGTGAAACTCATCTTGGAAATGCAGATGTCTTATCTGTGTGCTGGCAGTGCAGCTCCTGTGCTCCGTGGTAAAAAGTCCTTGCTGGTTGAAAGCCAAGCAATAGAAACAGCTGAGGTTTCTGGTGGAGGATGTTGTCTTGCTGGTATGCATCTTTGCTTTGTCATTACTTTTCTTGTGTTCTGCTAGTGCTTTGCTCATTTTTACTAAAAATACCTCTTAAGAGTTGGTTTTCATAGTCCTAATATTTGTGAATGTAAAAGACAGAAAAACTTGCTGTGAATAGAAGTGATTAGAATTCAATTGATTTATTTTAAATATTTTTTGTTTTGCTTTGCAGCAAAAAGTTGTGAATACACAGTGTGGCTATGATATCAGAACAAAGGTAAGGTGCTGAGATCTTACTATCTGTCATGTGCCTGCATAGACAAAACTGCAAAAATGGGGGGATTGGTCGTAGATAGTTGTCAGCTTAAAATTCTGGGAAACAACTGACTGTGCTACATTATACTACCAGCAGAGCAAGGTAGACATTTTCCTTTGTCTAAAGGAAGCTTGTGCTGGGAGAGGGTGGAGAGAACCGGGTGATGAAACATGTAAAGGTGTGTTTCAAAAAGGGGTAGAACTTGCATTTCAAATGTGCATTTCAGTTACCAGTTGTAATAGTCTAACTCTGCTGATCTGTAATCTTTTAATTCTACAGTCTGTTAGTCTATTATCTGATAATTCTACAGTATTCTAATAACAGGAGTTACAGGGAGATATTAACATCAATGTCTGACATACCCTGATTTACATATGTGTTTTTCAAGTGTGGGTAAAAACATTACTGCATATGTGACAAATAGTATAGCTATATCATGTGTTTGACCTTATAATAACTTGAGCAGAAAAGTAATATTCTTCCTTTCTACATTCAGAGCAAGAATCAATGGGATGATCATATTTTTGTCAAAGGATGTATTCATGCTCTTGAAGCTTGGTTACCCCGAAATATCTACATTGTTGCAGGTGTCTTCATAGCTATCTCACTGCTCCAGGTTAGTTGTTCCTGTTAGGATTCTTTGGAAAAACTCACTTTTGCAGATACAGACCTGCTGAAGGTAAAAGTAGTTGTGGACAGAGGTAAAGTAAGTATTTNTTTTTTTTTTTTTTTAGGTATGAGAGGAGTATGGCGGAGAAACAAATTATAGGGATGGGGACTTAGCGTAAAAATACCTGTTGCTAAAAGCAATGAGGGTTATTGTAAAACACAGTACAGTTAGAATACAGTGTGTGATAATTGTGATATGTTGAAATATCAATAGTCTATGTGAATATATAAAGGCATAAAATAACATGAAACAATAATACTTCTTACTTTTCAATGTGTCCTGAAGGAGGGGAGATCAGCTGGTCATCTACTGCAGTAGATCTAAACTATAGCCTTCTGTCACAAATTTGAAATGACTTAGATCCAATACTGTCCTTCATGCCCAGGTTACCTCACAGCTGGCTGTAAGTGACATGTAGTGTGCTGTTCAAAAAACTTGACGAGGTAAGAGCAGGGAAGTAAGTGAACAGGTTGCAGATGTGGTATTAGCAGAACCAGAGAGTTGCTGTGACTTCTATTACCTACTCAGTGCTCGATGCATCAAGGAGAAAGAAACAAAGTCTAGCACTTTAGATTACTTCTGTCAAGGTGGCTCCTGCTTTCAGTCTACCAGTTGTTTACATCTTACCTTAATTTATTTGCTGTGCAGCTGCTTCACTTGTATGGGAAATAATAAATCTGCAACACAATGTATTTTCCATGAATTGTCAATAGTTGAGTGTAGAGTGCTAGCAAAATACCTTTTCCCAGCCTTAGTAATACTGCCTCCTGTCACCTTAGGAATTGATTTTATTTTTTTTAACACCATCTAATGATAGCACTTCCATAGATTTGAGAAATACTGTCTTAAGAACACCACGTTTCATTAGGAAGATGTTCAAGCTGCGAAGTTTAATCTTTTGGCAGTATGTTGACTGGCAGAAACTCAATGATGTTGCTCTTTATTCATGTCCTGAGTCTCTGCAAAACTACTTTCAGTCACTTTTTTTCAAATTGAGTTTTTCTTAAAGAACCAATTCAGACTTATTTTGTGGTAGGTCTGAGAGTTAGATAGAACCTGACTACTTTTAATCCAAATTTTTCATCTTTTTTGAAACTTCATTCTGGTTTTATGTTACTTCTACGAATGTTTCAGGAAGTGTGCTGAGTTATACATTTATCTTCAGTTTGTAAAGAAAGGTTTCTCTGAGAATTTGCACAAATTTAATTTAAATGTCTTGGAATAATCTGGGATTTCTCTTGCTACTGTCTGTGACAAGAACTTCAATTCAGTACAGATAACTACATTATGTATTTAAAAAAATTGATCTGAAAACTGAATAGATAATCCAGTCAGACTTGTGGAGCAAACAAAAATGTCTAATTGTAACTTAAGCAATAGGTAAACTTGGGTGTTTATGACAGAATTGACTAAGTGGATTTCTTCTAACTCTAAGTTATCTAGAAGCTTATTTTGAATGCTCATGAAGTTTTAACTGAAAACATGTTTTTCTCATGAGTTTTATTTTCTGCAAGATTCTGTTGCCTTTATTACATTTTAGTAATAGCCATACTTTGGATGACCCTGGATATAAAGTATCTGAGCCTGCAAACAGGTATCTTGCAGACTGGTACATTTACAAACAGTTTATCTCACAAATGGTATGTTTTTTGTCTTTTTAGATCTTTGGGATTTTCCTAGCCAGGTCATTGATTTCTGATATTGAAGCTGTAAAGGCAAGTAATGCCTTCTGAATATAAAAGCAGACACACGTTGCAAAACCAGTATATTTTACAATTATTGATTGGACAACAAGGTGGAAGAAATGCATGGACCATGAAATACTCCTGTTATTAAAAGCCTTATGTGGATTTTGCCTTGCTCGTGCTTTTTGTTAGAAGCTGGTACAAAAGAAATCTCCAAATGCACACCTGTCTATCTTTTTTCTAACAAGACAACTCAGTGCACCAGCGTTGATCTCTGAAGAAGAAATGGAATTTCCCAAGACATTGGCAGAACCGATTTTAAGGACCGTAGCAGAGAGACATGAAATTGCTGTAAACCCTTTTCTTGAAGGATTACTATGAAGATTGTTCTGTCTTCACTCCTAACTGTCATCTGTCTTAAAATGCAGTCTTTTCAGAAGGCTTGTGCTGATTTCTTCAAAATCTTGAACTCATATTAATCTCTACAGTAGACTCAAGGAATCATTCTTGGCAAGATATCGAGAACCATAATTGTCAAAGTATTGGAAATTGGGAGGAAAAAAATCACAAACTGTCTAGATCTTTACTTGATTTTCAGTTGTGCAGAACCCACACTGTTTTGAAAATGCCAGCCAGTTCTCAGGACAGGAAAAATCTGACTATTCTGTAGCATTATTTGTTAGAATTCCCCGTTTTGGGCAAGAGGGTGTGAGGCCCTGGTGCTGTTCCCTGTCTGAGAAAAATGTAAATATTCTTTATTTATAGAAGAAAAACCCCTTTAAAAATGCTTGTCCTTTCGTTGATTGGTAATATCTTTAAAAAGTGCTGTCTGTGTAAATTTCAAAATGCAGCTTGTTTCAGCAGTTAGCAAGCGTGCTGTTGATGGTTTTTGTTGCTCCTCTGATTTCTCACAACTACTATATGGATCTTCACCAGTCCTAACTGCTACTAAAAGGACCAGCATTAATCGTTATTGAAGTATCTTTTTAAATGAGGAAGTACAGGTTTAGTGCAAGATTAGAGTTGTTGAATTTTTAAATCTTCTGTAAAACTATTGAAACGTCAGTTCTACTTGGGTCATGGTTCAAATGTGAATCAAAACGTGGTGAACCATAGTTTTCTACATCAAGCTGAACTACTCCTGATGTCAGTCTTGACTCAAGAGAAAACTAAACTCTCTTCTTCCAGTCCTCCCTTTTTGGTGGTTTAGTAGATGGATCTGTAATTCAGTAAGAGTTCCAGTCACTTCTAGAAGACTTTGGAGTAGTATTCTTAGTTTTAATGTACAAGTATGTGGCTGAAAAGTTCTTGAAGGTAGCTGTAGCTGTCAGTTTTACTGTGGGCCATATAACTAACATTGTTTACTGCTTCCAGTGACACCAGGTTTTTCAGGGAGAGCAGGTTTATTTACAGTGCCTAACATAGTGTAAATTTTAGAAAAGTATATATTTTTATAATGGTATTTTACTATATGTAGTCTGCCTGAAGGATTCATTACTTGTATTTCTAAAGTGTATGGCTTTCTTAGGAAGGCAACTTTTAAATATCTCTTATGTCCTTTTTTCTATAATGCATTTATTAACAAACATTTCACTGGCAACAGTTGATCAACAGTAAGAATCTTTGTGTCTGTGTTGGTTATCCAAACATCCTTCTAGCTTGTAACCAGTGAAGCATTACAGACAGTGCTGTACTTCTCGTGTACTTCAGCTTTCATAGTTTTTTCTAGCCAGTGATCGAGACACAACAGGAAAAGGAAGCTTGTCTGAGGTCGGCTGATTTCCTTACAGTAGTTAGAGAAGAGTCTGCTCTTAACTCGTCTGCAAACATGAAAGTAAAATGGCTAGAAGTACACTGTGATTTTTTTAACTTTGATATGCAACTAGAAAACAATAGCAGTAGATCACTGAGGGGAGAGCAAGAGGCATTTCTTCTGTAAAGCCTTGAATTTGGAGTCTGTTTTATCTATTTGTTTAATCTACTAAGGGTAGCCAAAAATGTGCGATTGTACTGCTACTTTGCAAGTGGCAAAGCAGTGTCCAGCAACCTTTGCTTTAAATTCTGGTGCTTGAAACTTTACACCACCTTATCAACTTACTTGGTTAATGTTCTGTGTAAGTAATCTGATGTATGTAAAATTGGAAAAGAATGCTTCCTATTTGTAACTTCTTATTCCTACAACATTGCATTGAAAACTGCCACTAGGGAGTATGTTTCCCTTTGCCACATTTTGAGACAGAATGCTCCTAATGCAGGGAAGAAATTTCAGCAGTGTCAACAATGTCTCTGGACTTCAGACACTGAAATTAGATGCTGACGAGCCAGCATTATGGATTAGGGTTCCAGGGTCTTCAAATCTTGCCAAGTCACTTGAAGTCAAATGAATGTTTGGGTTTTTTTGAAGTACTGTTTGTGTGCAAAGCAGAATTTAATTAAAATGTTGTCTTTCCACAGTTCATTCTTAATGGCTTTGACCATATTAACACCAGCTTTGTATCAATTATTTGGAACTGCATTCAAGAGGGAAGTTCAGCCTATTTGAGGATCTTTAAATTCATTGAATGATTTTTCTCTTTTGCGCTGTGGCTAAACCTCTCTGTGCTTAATTTTTAGCATCTTGGGGCTTTAGGCTGGTTTGCCCCTAGACATTTTGAAGTGTGCTCCCATTGGTGGTACACAGGGCTAAGGTAATTTCAAACATACAGTGGGAATACTTTCTACTGAATTTTACTTTGCACCTTCTCTATGGACCTACAGTGACTTCATGACTAAAGATTTAGGTTATGGCTTAAAGTCTTGTCAGCAAAAACAGCTGGGTGTAAGCCTGCCTCTAGAATCTCAAAGGAGAAGTAATTCAGTGACCTCAAAGAGGTTTGATAAATTGTTGTTGTTGCGATTTCAGTGGTTGCATTTGGAACTTCACAACACTACAATGAAAACCAGATTTTTAATGAAGATGTCAGATAGGAGCTCAGACCAGAATAACTAGACTGAGTGAAGGAAACATAAATGTGATCACTCTTATTTCTCAGAAATGAGCACTATTTATTTCCATTAAGCAATGTATTTGTCAGTATATTTGACAATGCAACTGCCCTTTTGTTACTATTAATGTAACTTCATTTGGACACAGTTTCCCCGGACATGAAGAGGATGAATATAAGCACTGAAAAAAGTGCAATGACCAAAGGACCTTCGGTCACCTCCTGAAAATCTGAATGTTTCTTCCCAAGAGGTCTTTAGCTTTGGTGACCTCATACAGTGCCATGTGGACAGACTTGTATTTCCAGTCCATTGAGGTTGATGTGGTGACTGACTTGTAGAATTGCCTGGGGTTTTTGTCTCCTTATTCCATTCTTCCCATTTACCGTGCAGCTTGAATTTTCACCTATTGGAAGGGGAGGTTCTCTTTCCTGCGATAGCTTTTTCTGAGTGACTTTTAGTATATTTTTGTTTTCTTAAGCCTTAAATTTGATTAAATAAAATTTAATGTTTTCTACTCCTGGAGGTTGGTTTCTAAGATCTGTTGCTTCCATTCACTAGTGTTTCACTATCTCAGGTGTTAGACTGGCTACTCAGACTGTAGTTTGTGAATAACTCAGAAATGGTAAAGGTTTGCTGGTGTTCATTTGTATATTTTGCTGAAACTAATTCTTGATTTTTTTTTTCAGTCTGAGCTGCTGAATAATAACACTGATGCTTTTCTCTCCATTGTTAATGAAAAGCCATGAACAAGTGAAGAGCTGCAGAATGGTGTAGAGAAACTATTAAATCTCTGGACATCCAAAAAGTTAAAGCTTCTGTTTTTCTTCTACTATGTGATCAAAACTTGCTTGTGTGTTACTCACTAAGTGACTTGCTGTGGTGGTTTATGAAATTCTCAAGAGTATTCTTGAGAGGGATATTGGTTGATGAATGTCAGGCTAATTAGTGTTCCTGAGTTTTGCAAGTGGGAAAGCTTTTGCAGGAACCAAGTTGTAATGGTTATTTGCAGATATATATCAGTGGTACACAGACCATTTGAAAACAGAAGGCTTTGTTGACTTCTAAATATACCCTGTTTTATAACAGTTTTCTGAAGATCAGTACTTAGTTATTTTTTTCACAATAACTTTTATGCTGGCCAAAAAAAGGTTGTTGTTCCCAGCTCAGTTGTCTACCACGACAGGGTGTTGAATTTGACCTACTGGGTTTCAACATTATAACTGCAACGTATTTTCAACTGCTTCAAAAGGTTGCCATAAGAACCAGCTGTGGAATAGAATCTGTTACCTTTTCATCTAGTCAGCTTTTATAAATATGCAAAGTTTCTGTAAAAATGCTTAGACACATTTGTTTTACTGTAGTTTTTCGTTACCTGAAGTTTAACCCAAGTTCTCTTAATGGTGATAATGGAATGCCAACTGCCTCCAAATCTTCACTCATGCCCATTTGTAATTTCTAACTAGCTTTAATTTTGCCTTGTCCAAGCAGTGTGTTCATTGACTACAGTTTCTTGTAAACTTTGCTTCTGCTGAGTCTCATTCCAGGTTACAATAGGTTACATTACAACTCTGAAAGTAGGACAAAACCATAGCCTCAATTATTTAGGGATATAACTTAAAACAGCAGTAGCAGGATAAAATTTCAGAGATGAGCTTTAAAATTGGAAATTGTTTTTAACATGATCACTTAACAGCAGGGCTTAGATCAAGATTTGCAGTGTGCAGAGGTTGAATTGATGCCTGTTGGCCCTTTGCATTATTTAGAATGCAGCTCTAACCTTTTCAGGTTGTGCGATACAAGCTTGAGATTTGTAGGTAATTATTTTCAAGTCACATTAATGCAATTTTTATTGTAAATGTATATCCTAATTTGGCAAAATCAAGCAGCTTAAAAATGCGTGACAGAAATGGTAATTGCCTCATGCTGCTTCTGTGATGTTTTCTAAGATCACTTGCTTGACAGGCTTCAATCCTACTGGTCTGTGTGGTAGTTCAGTGGAAAGCAGCAGTGGTGCAACTGTCAGTAGGCCAAACAGATGGGCAAATGAGTTTTTACGTACAGCTTTAAAAGCAGGAGCTGTAGCTGGGTTTTAGTAGTGCTGGTTCTGTGGCCGCACGACAAATGCAAAGTAGGGTTGCAAAGCTAGTGTTTTGTTTGCCCAAGCATCACAGGGTTGCTGTGTGGGAGAAGAGACAAAGAAAGGAGGCTAGTGGGGTGTTTCTCCTCTCAAAACCTGTAATGTTGTGACAGCTGCCTTGACCACACTTGCATTGCTGTGACTGCAGAGTTGTTCAAGAGTTTCTTTAATCTTGTCCGCTTCTATTTCTTGTCTCAGCTCACCTGAATGGGAGATGAAACATGAACTTTTAGTGAGATACGATGGCATCGTGGCTCCCAGCAATTGTTGCAAAATGAAAGTTTGGAGTGCTTGCTATTTAAATTGAGCTGCTTTAATTCAAGTTCTTTTTCTTGACTAGGTACCCTTTCAGCCATCAGAAGTATTGAATAGATTTTTTTTTTTTGGCTTCAAAGAACTGATTGACAGAAGAAAAACTCTTTGGAGCTATTCTGCAGGACAATTTCCAGCATTGTTTGCCTGTTAGCCTTTCATATTAGTACAAATCATCTCTTTTGTGTTACAGTTAGTCTAGAAAATTCTAAGTATAAACACCTCTGGAAAAAAGTTGTCTTGATCAGATCTGATGTGTTGGTAGCCCACAGTAGAAGGATGCAAAGGCTTTATAGTCCTATTCTAGTATCTCTGTGGCTACAGGTTAAAAATAGGGTATACTGCAAAATCCAGCTTGTCTGTCAGTGTAGGGGGGGTCCAAGATTTGAAAGGCAGCTGACTTACTTTGTGATCAATCCTTGCCTAAGCACAATCCTTACTTTTGGTTCACGTAATTTTTGTATTAGTGTGTGAGAAACTGCCACAAGGTGTTTGGACGCCTGGTTTCAAGGTTGTTGTCTTCATTTAGTGGCACATGCCTAGGAAAGTCTGATCTTGCTTGAAGCATTTTAAATCCCTTAGAGGGAAACTGAAGTCATATCCTTCACGTGCTTCACTAAAAGTTATTGTGCAAAGGCAGCATTGATAAAATTGCTGTTTCATCTCAGTTTTTGGGTTGCTTCCAGCATAGGCAGAACAAATGAATGCCTGCCTATGAACATGATAAAGACTATTTCTTTGAACACAAAAATGCTGTGGTACACACAGGGCCTGGGGCTGCTGGGCGTTGTGCATGGTGAAGTTGAACAAAGATGCCTTTTATTCCAAGGCTCTAATTTTGCTATTTCAGGACGTGATTATGCCACTGACTCACTGAAATAAAGCCTTTTATATTATTCAACTGATGGCTTAATCAAGTTTCCATGAAGAAAGAAGCTGGACTATGGACTACTGGACTGTGATGTTTGGTGATCAATAAAGAATGAACCTGTTTACTATAATTTACTCATTCATTGGAACGCATTCCAAGCAGCACAGTTAGTTAAACAGAAAACACTTGTCTTTATCACATATATCCATCCTTTCGTCACAGACAATTTAAAATGAGGTTACCTGAATTAAGAAGTCTGCACAAAAGACCCACTGAATTGTATTTCACCTCAGGACTTGTATTATCATCTTGTAGAAGTTTGTGTAAGCTTTGAACTAGCTGTGATTCCTTAAAGCATTCTTCAAGAGTTTCTGAAAAATAAGTGAACAAATGCCTGAGCTCTTATCTGAAAAGAAACTGAAAAGTGAACATGCTTGCTTTCTAAAAACAAATTTCCTGACTGGTTTAATTTCAAATTGGCTCTTCAGGGATGTCTTGGGCAAATGTCTTCTGTACTGGAGAACTTCTTTCAGGTTTTCTGTACAGTAATTTTTCACTGGCCTCGTTCTCAAATATAGAACTATAACCTTGTAATAGATTAAAGCTTGCAGTGTTCAGTGCTAGAAATGTTTCACATTAATTGCCCAATTGACTTTGAGAGTCTTAATGGTAGACAGGCAGCAAGATGAACTCTGCACAGTGTTGCTTTTTGGTATAGGAAATTCCAAATTTCCAGTTGACTTGTAATTTGTCTTTTAATGTATACAGATTTTTGTCATGTCTGTCTTTATTGTAATAAATTGAGACCCATTTTCAAATCATACAGGACAAATCTGAAAGAATTTATATGTAATGCTCTGAAAACTAGCTCAGAAAAATAGAACCTTTGCACTTGACTCATTTGCTTGATTTGCAGCTTCTGCAATACCTTTTTCTTTATGCTTCTGCTTTCTTTCCTCACCTCTCTTCTGAAGATTATTTCCAGCATTTATACTCTTCAGTGTATAAAATTTTTTTCAAGTATATAACTTGTCCTTCATTTAGATTTTCTCATCTTTTTTTCTTCCCCTTTACTTTCCCTCTGGGTTCTTTTGTGCGCGTTTCTAGCATGGTGCCATGCTATTCAACAGCCTGCCTTTGAACACAACCTGCTCATTTGACTCTCTCCTAAACAATAATTTCTTCAGGCAATTCTCAGTGCCTATTGCTTTTGTGATCTAGATGGCTGGCAATCTTTATTTCATGCTGAAGTGCTAAATCTAGATAAGAAATGGTTTTTTTATGTATGTTGTCTAGAATTAACAAAATAATGATGTTTCTTAATTGAAGATCTTGCACAGATGACTGCTTTTAGGAGAAAAATACCTAAATCGATTGCAGATGCCACTGCCAAAGCATTCAGAGCCTCATTCTGTGTGACAGCATGTTCACTTTTTGTCATGGAAACCAGATGCTTCACTCCTTGTGCCTCTTGGATGGCTTTGACCACTTCCTGTTAAAGCAAAGGGAAACCAGATGGAAATTGAATAAAGTAGAATGAAGAGAGAAATAGGATTCCATCTATTCTGAAGCTGAAGAATGCAAATTATTTCTCTGCTGTATTGCAAACTGACAATATTTGGAGATTAGAGATAACATTGCTTTCAGCACTCCTTGTATGTGTCTGCTTAGGGCTGGTCTAGTTTACCTGGAATATCAACAATTAGAATTAAGTATGAATCTGTAAGAGAAATACATATTTTTGTCTTGAATTTTAGTTTGTTGTTATTCCACTTTTTCATTTAAAGCTATAAAACTAGCAAAGATTAATTTTACTTTATTGAAGCCTGCATAGACAGTATCAACTTTTTTGATCACTACCTGCAAGTAAAGCATGGTTGGGATGTCTGTGCATAATAGCAGGATTTACAAGAAATGGAAACCAGTTCTAAAATGTTACCAGATACAAATCATGCCCGGTTAATCCACTACTAAGTGGATAACCAGGTTCTTTGGAGCTTTTGGAGGACTGACATTTAGGACAGATCTGGCTTATCTTTGCTATTGTATATGGCGTAATATATGCCATAAATACAGATACTTAACCTTGGCACTTATCAGGCCTTACTCAAACATGGCAGAAGTTGCCAAGTGACCATGTAAGTAACCATGTTGCTCGTTTCTCTGAGGTATTTGTGCCTATGGAGTGCACAGGTTTCCCACTTCCACCTTCCTGGTGTTGGTTTTTACTGTGACCTTTTGTGGTTTCAATTATAAAACATATGTGCTGTTTAATCCCTATCTATATCGCCAAGCTTTAGAAATATTTGAGACGGATAAAGTAGAAGTGTATCAGAACAATAGTTCTCATACTGGGGATCTGTTGTGGTGCAGAATGGATGCAAGGAGCCGATTTGCTTCTCCATGGATGCCGGTGTGTTCATTCACGTTGCACCACTGCACAAGCCTGCTGAGCAGCGTGGGGTCTTGGCTCAAGATTTCAGCAGCATCAGCTGAAGAGAAAAGAATCAAGAAGCATTCAAAATTTGACTTCTTTGTGTATCCCAGAAATGCGAATGTAGAAGTAACTAGGGCCTGTGCTCAGCATCCTCTAAGAGCTCCAACTAAAGCATTAGGCCTTCAGAGGATCTTGGGGATCTTTAACAAAGGAAAGTCAAAGCAATCTTTGCTAAAGGAATCTTGGAGGTGAAGGATGAAATAAGCTGTTCCAATAGACCTATCTTTTTTTTAAAGAGGCTGCTGACGCAGGGTTTAAAATAAGCAGCTTTGTATCTTTGAAAGCAAATATTCTGTTGCAATACTGAAATAGTTCTTCCTGAGGACTGTCCCTCTTTCCCATTTGCTTTCTTGCACTTTAAGCCCTGCACAAGTGTAGTCATGGGCTCTTCAGAGCCTGTTCTTGCTGTTTTGGTGATAATTACTGTTAGTAACATGAGAAGCCAGATCTTAGTACAGAATTGCAGCATGTTGGTAATTGGATGACCTGAGTCTTAAGAATGTGTGTTGAACTAGTGTGTGTATAAGGCATCATCAAAACTTCCCCTTGAGCATGGAAGAGCCTTTTAATTTGATTCCCCTGTGCTTCAAGAACCCCATCTCAAGACTTGCAAGTATTAGTCTGTGTGGTTGGCATTTGAAAAAAAAACTCACTAGGTAACTTTTCCTAAGAAGTGGAACTCTTAATTATGTGCTGGGGTTTAAGGCTTGTTGCCACTAAGGGAGTCTACTCTCAAAGCTCTTTGAAGTTCAGCAGCAAAGGGAACTTTACTTACTCTCTCAGTATTGCGTCAGTCCGACAAAAGGTTCCATATGAGTCTTTCTGCACTTAATTAACGCGTCTTTAGAGTGCTTTGGATCAAAAGTGACTAAACGATGGAAAGTGATTTCCCAAGCAAAGGAAAAATACAGATATAAGGATGCTCGAGACTGAAATACTCTATTTTAACCAAATGCATTAAATGAGCGTTCAGCCCTAAGAACATCATAGTAAATAACTGGTTTAGATATTTCAGTTATTTGTTTCTGTAAAGTGCTTAAGACTTTTTGAAACTCTACATCTTGATTCAGCTGGCATTCTCTTCTAAGTGAAAGGTACTGGGAGAAAGATAAAGTAGTAATATGCACAACTTGAGCCTCCTTTTTGTAGGAATTGAATGTTCACCTATTTGTCTTTGAGCACAAAAGAGCTGTTTTGTAAACTGCCGAACAGCAGTTTCTATGTGTTGCAGCTGAGGATATAAATGCACAGCACTCTTGGCTGGGCACCAGATGTAGCAACTGAGAACCAAGAGTAGTCACAGGACACACACACTCATTTTTTGTGTAGAATTATTCTAATTGCAGAAATATATTGTGATTATAAGATTTAATTCAGTATAGAATTATCTGTAATTAAAGGTTTTTCTTATTCTCTCCAGTTTGGTTATCTTGAGTCCTGTCCTATGCCTGCTTCCCACCCCTTGATGCTAGAGGACCAGAGCAGATGAGCATGAAGCATTGTGTTCTGTGAAGACAAAGATGTGATAAAGCTTTTCATTGGAAGTGTATGTTCCTTAAGAAGGGCTATAAAGGGTCTGTGAGCTATTTACAAAATTTTTCTCGTTTTTTAGCCTTAAAATATTTTCAGGCCTGAAAGAATGTGCTTAGGGACATCCCTGGTCCTTGGTATGCAGATTCGGGGAAGGAAAAATGCGGGGAATAGTCTGTATTGTTTTAAGATACTGAGAAATTTTTATCTTGGGGATTTGCTGATGCAAAGACTTGAGAAGGAATCAACGTTAACATCTATAACATGAAGGGATAGGTTTGGCTGATAGGGGTATCGCCCTGCTCCTGTTTCTTTACTTGTCCCTTTCTCTACGTGTTGCATTTGTTTTGAAGTATTCTGGAAAGCATAAATAGAATTTATACCACAAGGTCTGGGTATCTTGCAGGAGCTGCAAGTCAGCCTATACTCAGTCTGTTTTGGTGGAAGTAGATGGGCAAGTACAGACACTTCCTTTTTTTTGTTTTTCCAGTACACTGTGGATCGATCCACAGCTGAAAATCCCACAAGGAATTTGGGAGCTAGTTGACAGGTTTTTGTGAGATGAGTTAATTGTCTGTTGCACGGCCTTCTGCATGTTATCTGCTGTTAACACAAGGTTTTTGTTTCCAGGTCAGATGTTGCTTCTTAATCTGATATCATGGTAATCAATTGAGTACAAAAAGCTGAAAGAGGTAAGAGGGTAGTAAATGGAATTAGTCTATGAGGTTTGTTCGAAGACAGTTTGTTGACCCAGAGGGGCAGGGACTTCCTAATGCCTGCCAGCAATAGAACTCTTTGAGACAAAATCCAATTAGTTATTTTTAACAGGAAGATCTTTTAACTTACAAAATGCCAAATTTGAATAAATTGTGTGTATGATTGAACTTTCAGTTGAGCTGAGAATCCTTTGGCTATTGAAGTGCAGAAATTATCCTGCTCCTCTGAACGGTGCAAAACGGTGAAAGCAAACGGTGGAAGAACCGGGAGTTAACGTTAACATCCCTTTAGATTAATGAAGGGGACAGATCTGCCTGCAGGCTTCTATAGTTAGGAAGAAACCTACCTCTTCTAATCTGTAGGCTTCAGCATGCCCACTGACAGTAACAGTAATGAATTTATACTAGATAAGGCAATTAACTAATTTAGTGTGGGCTTCTTAGTAGATATGCATTCGTAAGAGTTTCAGGCTGAGTTAATTAAGGGCAACATTAGCTTATGGGTAAACAGAATAGAAAGTAATTAGAGGTGGGAGAATTGTGTGCTCATCGACAGAATGAGTAAGCATTGAATAATCTCCTACATCTTTTTTTCTGCTTTGGACTTTGATAATTGTGTTGTTTCTGAAGTTGTACCTCATGTCAAATTCCAGCTTCTTACTAGGGCTGGTAAAGGGAATTAAAAAAGGCATCTGATAATTTAGATCTATGTTACTATGCCATCTCAATTTTAAAAGCTAAATGCTTTCCTCTGTCACAATTCAGATAGGACTTCAGAGAAATTACCTTTTAAGAACTTCTTCAGAGCCTGAGAGGAAGACTATGTTTCTATATATCTTGCAGTGTCTATTTTCTACCATGGTGAAATACGAGTGAAAGCAGCTTTTCGCTGGACTGGAATCACTACAAAGTAAGATGAGGGATAGATCTAAATTTTATATCACGCATATTAATTTGATAAAGGATGCAATCATCAAAATGTCTGCAGTGGTGCAATTGAGTGCAGTATGGAATATAACAGTGTGTTTTTTCCTCTTCATATAATTAATGAATCGGTGTCTGTAAGCATTCTACGTCAGTCAGTTCTGATCATAAAATGGTCATTCTGGTTCTAGTTTTGACCTATCTCTTGTTCTTCCTGTATATCAAGGGATCTGTCCTGATTAGTGCTCCAGACCAGCTGCTCTGGTGATATGAAAGACAATACCAAACCTTACAACACTTTTTTTTGTTATACTCTGTTAAGAAGCTACAAAAGTATAAGGCTAATTAAGATATTGTAGAGTAGATCTTAGTGCAATTCTGACATTGCATATTGTTGTGTTTTGAGAAAAACGCACATAGAATGAGTACTGTTACCTTTGTATACTCACCTGTGTAAAACTGAATGAAGTGCTAATATTTCAACATGCAAAGTAAATTCAACATTTGAACCACACCAGCAAGATAAACCTGGCAACATAGATATAGAAATACTGCGTGACTGGTAGAGAAACTCATTTCTTCTGCTTCTTTCCACTCCAGCTTCCTTTTTGTCCTTTCATATTCTCCATTTTTTAATTTTTGTGTCCTGTGACTTGACACTGTAAAGCCTTAGCATGACTCTTTTCCATCATACTTGTGCCTTGCTGCTGTTTCTGTTGTGGAAAACATCTTCCTTTTAGGCCTTTGCCCATTCTTGTGGCAGCTTCTTCCATTTAATTTGTTTCTCATCTACCTCTGGGGCTGACTGGGTCAATCTGGAAAGCTTGCAGCCTCTGGCAATCTTCTGTGCTGGAATCTCTCCAGACCAAGTGGAATTAGGTTAAGAGGGCACTTAGCCTGTAGTCTTGCACATACATTGTCTTGCAGGACTAGGGAAGGAGAAGGGGGCTGTTTGGTTGATCTCAATAAGCATTAGCAGTTCCCTACCTTGACCATCTGCTAGCATCCGTAATGTTCCGAGGAGTTTAAACTGCACAGGAGGACTCTCTGATCTTAGAAGTGTCTCAATCCGTTCTGCAACACCTTCCTCCAGCATCTGAACGTTGCTAACAGCTACAAAATAGAAAAGAGGTGTTGATATGAGCTTAGTAACTACACAAGCATCTGAAAATATAGACATAACTGTTTTGAATTTTAAGATGCATTATGCTTCTAGCAAAAGGTCCAACTTGTTAGACAGCTCAGAAATTAAGTCAGGACTACCTGATTGTTTAGGCTTTGTTTTAGAGCTAAAACCTTCCTAGGTATTGCTGTTAGATTATTTTGATTACTTTTGATCTTAGCCCTGAACAGAACAAAGTACATAAAAGAGGATAAACATAGCATTGTTGTTTCTCTTTCTTTGTCTATTTGTAAGAGATGATCCATCCACTCACCCACTCAGATGAGGAAGCCTGTTCTGTCCTTGCTTATCTTAACTGAACTAGATGACAGAAGTGATTTACACAGCCGTATTTTTAGAAAATGGATTTTCTTTTTGTATTTGATCTCACTGATCCCTGTTCACATCAGTGTTTCTGCACTTTCCTAATTTTTGTGTCTTTGCTCCAGTGCTTGGTGCACTAATTCCTAGTAATAATCAGAAGATTGCCTGGAAGGAGTCCTAATACTGCTTAACTGTGCTACCAAAAACTGCTTCCTCCAGAGCAATTTTCTTCCCATCTTCTGCATGTATTTTATGGGGGGGCGGGTGGGGAGGAAGACATGGCAGTGAAATTAGGGAGATAACTGTTATGTTCCTTTGTCATTTTATTGGGCAAATTGAGAAGCAGACCCTATTAAGTAACTTGCTCTTAGTGTCCTTATTTTTCAGTGACTCAGACTGACTCCTCTAACTAGATCATAATGAGTTTTAAAATTTTTTTTTCATAAGAGCCTGTTCTCTTTTAAGATCAATACTCGAATCAGATTTCTCCTGTGTCTATTTGCAAGTGATGTCTCATATTTATTTAATGTTCATGGATTTCCACTCAGTCTTGATTTTTTTTTTTTCCAGGTAGTACACTATATTGTTGAAAGCGATAGAGTTTGTGTATTTATAGGAGTGTTGTGTTACCGTTTTGGAATGTCTTACTGTTACTGTGGATAAAAATGCAGACATTTTTGTGAATTCATGAGGAAAAGGACATTGTGTGAATAGCATTTTCAGTGCCTGCACACTTGGAAATATCTAAAATGGTTTCTTATAGACTTGAACAGAAAAGACAACCAAAATAGACTCTGTATCGATGTATTGATATTTTATAATTCAAAGTTGAGCTTTTTAAAGTGGGGTTTCAAAGAACATTAAGATTTATTGATTCTGCATGTAGCAGGCAGTGATGTAGTGGAGAAGTTGTAGGTTGCAACTAAATTTTTCTGAAGTTTTAGGTCCTCTAATCTTTGCAAGGTCATCTGTGTTCATTGCTTGGTTTAAGAACTTCTAAGGAATGCTTGGGCTTGGCGTTGCAAAAAGTTGGCCTTTGGTATTTGTCAAGGAATGGATTCTGTTGTGAGCTAAAATGCGATCATCTCTGCTTGTTGTCAAGGGTATCTACATCGAAATTGCTCTCTTTCAAATGAGATTAGTTGGTGTCTTTGCTGCTTGTAATAATTAAATACTACTGTACATATTGCAGAAATGAAATCAATGAGAGTTAAGCATGTGATATACCTAACCTTAAAGAAAAAAACCCTTTTTCATTCTAGTAATGATAGTTATATTTTGCCTGCTAAATTGCTCTCCTAATTTCAACTGGATGGCTCCCCGTGATTTGTCCTTATTTTGTGGTTATCTGCTCATAGCTCCATGTTACACTGTAGCTGCTCTAAGGTAGCAGACATATTCACATACTGCATACCTTATTAACACCTTTGCCTGCTGATGTGAATGCTGATAGAACATGTCTTTATAGAGAAGTAAAATATACATCATATCAGCAAGGGGCTTGTGTTGTATAACATCCTTATTACAATACAGAGTAGACTGCTGTGGCAGGCTAGTATGATAATACTATAAACCAGACTAAATAGATTATTTGAGAACACATTAAAAATGAATTGAAAGAAAAAAGTAGAGTTCTGAGGAGAGCTAGCTGTAAGAAAACATGTGTTTCAGTCTTTAAAAGGAAGTATTGGAAGGAAAGCAGCAGCTACTATATTCTGGAGCTCTTACTTGTTTCAAGTAATGGTTATGTGTAAAACTGTGAAACCAAGCATGCTTGTTAGCTTACCCAATAAAAGAGGCAAACCACTTCAAGTTGGTATTATGCTCAGGAGAACTGTATAGCAGTGTAAGGACTGCATTGCAGGATACTGTTAAGTCTCTAGGAAAACATTTGTGGCCCGACTGATACTTTGGCATGGAAGCAGTAAATTTGAGATGAGAAGCAGCATAACTTTCTGATATATATTAACAAAATATCACAGGAGTGGAACTGTAGAATAGTTTGTGTGGGAAAGGACCTTCAAAAGTCATCTAGTCCAATTCCTTTGCAATGAGCAAGCATAACTTGAACTAAATTGTGTTGCTCTGAGCCCTGTCCAGCTTGACCTTAAATGTTTCCAGAGATGAGACATCCACTGCCTCTGAGCAACCTGTTCCAGTGTTTCACCACACTCATCACAAAAAATGTCTTCCTTAGTTAAGTCTAAATTGACCCTCTTTTAGTTTGTCCTATTGCAACATGGTCTACTAAAGAATCTGTCCCCATGACTTATATATCTCCCTTAAGAACTGTAGGGTTTGGGTTGAAAGGCTGAATTTGCAATGAATATTGGCTTTCTAGAAGAGCAGTTTTATGAAATCCCTATCAGGTATGCTGTGATAGCTCCATTCCATGCTCTGTATTTTAAACTATAAACCCTGTTTTGAATATTTGTCTTGAGCTGATGAAACTGTTTCAGCAGCTGGCAATGAGGTCACACTTCATTGTATTTAGACCCTGTGTGTAGATGAGGAAGTCCTGATGAATTATTCAAATATATGTTTCTCCAGGGGGGAATAAAGTCAGTTGCCCCTCAAAATGCAAGGGACTGGAATGGTGACTTGTACAGAGCTGCACAAATCTCCATTAGATGACCTATCTTTACAAAGAATCACAATAATTGTTTTCAAACTCTGTACCTTGTATGGCGAGGTTTTGAAGTGCGCTGAGTGCAGCATGTTGAACAGAGGTGTTCCCACTCTGTACGTGTTTCTCCAAAAGATCCAGAAGCTGATGTATAACTCCCAACTGTACCATCCGTAAACAGTTGCCATCTGAAGAAAGAGGCAAAACCAAGCAAGTTAGAGAGGTAAGAAACACAATGACAGAAGTGAATAAAACAAACTGAAAATTCACGGATTTTTTGCCTTGACTGTTTTCGTGTGTTGATAAGATGAAGACTAAAGCTTTTGCAGTGTTTTTTGCAACCTTTCACCTCTTAACATTTCAGTTAGTAGCCTGTTTTCCCCCCTCTGTTACTACATACATTAAGTAAGAATTTGTCAAATGCTTATAGAGTGTAAGTGGATATTTTCTTGAGAGAACTGTCAGTCTGTGAAGTAGTTGGAATTCTACTCATGCAAAAATCTTTTGATACCATTTTATGCATGGATTCTCAAAAGCTGGTGGTTTTTATTCTTTAAATGTTCTCTTGCCTAGTCCTAGTCTTTGGAGATCAGAATATATGAGGAAAATTGCCCAGTCCTCTTTAGGAAACAGTTCCATAGGAATAGATCATCCCTTTTGGTCTGATAAAATTCTACAGGCAAAATATTTTCATCTTCATGTATACTAACTTTAATTACACTTAATTTTTCTCCTGCCCCACCTTTAAAACTGAACAATGGCAGAGCACTTTTTATTTTCTCATATACTAAAGTGCAAATAGGCAGAGCCCATTAGTGCTTGTCTTGCTTTGATTGTCCAGAGCTCCAAATTGCTATTTTTTTTCCTATGGTGGTGTTGCTTGGATAGCAGCAGAACCTTCAGTTTAATGGCTCATAGTTGAAGTCTGATAGGAACAGCCACTTTGATAGCTGCAAAAGCTGTCTGTCATCTTTTCACTGCCTGGAAGTCGCTTTATGCTGAAATCAGATTTCCATAGGGTTTTTTTCTTCTCTTAGATTAAAGGCTGTGCATACATCAGTGGCACATACTGGGGCATGAGAGGGATTATTCACAAGGCAAGGAAGAAAGGGAGTTATAGAAGGGATGTGAGAGGGAAGTGAAGAGTTGTGTGTATTTTAGCTTATTTAAAAACAAACAAACAAACAAAAACACAGCCCCCGAAAGCAAACAACCCAAACAAAAGACAACCTCCCCTCCCCCAACATTGACAGATATGTGGGATTTTTTAATAATAATTAAGCACATATTAGTGAGCAAAGTTGAGCAATGTTGAGCTCCCTTTTGTTAATTGAATTTGAACCCCATACAGTAGCTTAAGTTGAGAAAGGACAGAATACATTCTGTATCTTTTGCTGGCTGGTTCAGCACAGGATGACTGCCTTCCAGGAGCCTGCTTCCAAGAACTTCTCCATGTTCCCTCTGAATAGTATAAAGGCTCATTGCTTTCTGTATAGGAAAGTGAAAAATAAAATGGCTAATCTTGAGACCTTTTTCCCCCCTAATTTTTCTGAGTAACTCTCCCTTCCTAAGCACAACTTAAAACCTGGTATATCAGTTACTGTTTTTTCTTTATTTCTAACAAATGTATGCCTGGAAATATTTCCAAAGTCTCCCCACTAGTAAAGTGTGATTTAGGGGAAAAAGAAGTGGAAAAGCTTGCCTACCTAACCACCCCGTTTTTTATAATTATGTGCCTCAAATTATATCAGTGTCACTAGTATCTATAACTTAGATACGCAAGTCTCTAGTCTGTAGAAGAGCAAGGATCTTATTATTTCAGAACCAGGGAGCAATGAAATCTAATAGTGCTGCTTTTCTCTGCACTCACAAAGAGCAGCTTTCTGTCTTTGAAGGATAGAGAATAACCAACCTTAGCATTTTTTTGTAAAATTAGCAGTAGCCATTGCCCTGTCTCTGTAGTGTTTGAAAAAAGTGTAAGTATCAATGTTTTAGGAGACGATGCCACACCCCTTAGCAAAAGACCTTCTGTACGGAGTTATCTGTGATATGACAAATAAAGAACATATCATAATGGATTATTAATCCCAAAGTGAACTGTTCTGCCATTCTTTGGGGAAATTTAAGTCAATGATGACTTAGACTGTTGTTAGAATTAATGATTTAAAACTTTTGTGTTGTTGGTTGCTTTGGGTTTGAGCATGGTGGGATGCAGTGTCCAGTTCATGATGTTTTATTCTCTAGTCAGTATTGCAGAAAATACAACACAGCAAGGCCGCCTAAACTATGTTCTGTTAGGTGTTGAGCCTTTTTGTGTTGTTCTTGAAATCAACTTAAAGTCTTAGTGAAAAATCTGGGTCAGCAGTGTGTATAGGCTGTTGGGTCAGCAGTGTGTATAGGCTATTCCTAATAGATGCAGAATTTAAGATATGAGAAGTTACTGCATGTAATTTGCTGACTCAGATGTTCAAAGTATGTACACAGATTTGGAATATTGAACTATCTATGTTTCTTCATTCACTACCCTGTGACTTAATCTGATGATTAACTTTAAAACTGGCTCATAAGCTGGCTTTAGAAGTAAAGTTATAGAAGCAGGGTGTAACCTGATAACCGTGGGTGCAGCTGCAATGGCTTCAAGTTCTTGTGCTTGCCTTTGTGTTCTGTGCAGGGGCAGGCGCTGTGGTGTTAGATGACCTGAGGCAGCACAGGTACGTGCTTGAAGGGAAGTATGGCAGCACAAGCACTAGGCTCCTATAGAAAGTGAAGAGTGTGGCGCCCCAAAAGAATTTTTCTAAGGATCATAAAAGAGATTGTGAACGGGTCCCTGTTAACAGAGAAAATGTCAATTTCTCTGCCAAAGGGAGATTTTGGAGTTGTTTCTTTATGTATCTGGACTAGGAGTATTCCCCTTTTTTACCTCCAAGAAGCAGAGAGACAATGAGATCTGACACAGCCTTCACAATGCATGTGTCTTCAGCTTGTGAACTACCTTGGAGCCTCAGCAGGATCTCGGACAGCACCTCTGGCATACCTGCCTCCACCAGCTGCACTTTGAGAGCATCTGTAGAGATCACAGTAAAAGCACATTAAAAACTTCTTGAGCCTTTGTGGAAGCATTTTAAACTAGGAAGCTAAATCCTTGAACTTTAGCCAGTCTTCTTTCAGGTGCAGTCACTGCTTTGGTTTTGTTTCTAACAGTTTTCTGGTGCTAGGATGACACTAAGGCAGAATGAGTCAAGCTTTCTGTGTTGGCCTTTGATATTTGTTGTATTGCCAGTCATGAGCTTTCATTTCTTTAAAATCTGTGTCAGATGTTAGATATATTTAGTGGATTTATGTCAGTGCTTATTGCACCACTGCTTAGAGTAGACATCTGTGGTATCTAGTTTTTCTCATTTTTTAAATTAAAAAACCAATCTGTCTTACTGCTTTCCTGTTACACACCATGGAGAATACAAGTTTGAATCTGCTCTCTTATGGGTCTTATGGATACAAATAGAGTGGAATGTTACTTTCTCCCTTCTTTGTTCATTGCCTTGTTAACCTCTTAAGTTTCGAGGCGGTGTTCAGGTCAGGATGTCACATGTTCTTGTGGCTTCTACTGAAAGGATTGCCAGTTCCATTAGTAGGATCCCATGGCAAACTTGGAACTCAGAGCTTAAACTAGTAAAATAGCCTGTCTCCCCTCATTCCACCCAAGCTGAGAGGAGCCTTACCATTTTCTGCAAGTGCTTGCAGGACCTCAAGTACGATTTCTAACCTCTCATGGTTCTCTGCTCTTCTCAGTTGTTTTACCAGCTGTTCAGCAACCTTAGTCTTGCTTAGGGCTTCCTTGGCTGTATCTGTGTATGCGATAAAGTCAAGATTTTGAATGTTTCTTTGGTGAAATGTTTAAAGCCTATCCCCCTAGAATCTGAAGCAATTCAACACTGTTTCTAAAAGTGTTCTTCTGTCTCCTTGGACAGCACTGAGACAGTAAAACTGTATCCCCTCTCCCGTCAACTTCTTTAACACTGGTTTTCTGTAATCTCTGTAGACTTTATAGATGTCAAATTAGTCCTGGATTAATTTCACTGACTCTTACAAATCTCTCTGTAGTGTGATTAATATAACAAATTAGCATGTGTCAGTTTACTGTAGTAGTATGTTTTTGCCTTGATTTTTTTTTCTTTTTTTTTTTTTTTAGTATATTTTTCCCTCTTGCTGGGATCCTAAACATCTACAAAATCCATGTTAGCAAAGCTTGCTTCTGTTTGACACAGAACACATTTGAATGGAATATGGTATTAAGTAATAAGAAAACAGAAGCTGTTTCAATATATAAACTTAATTATTAAGTACAAATAGATTTTTAATAAGCAAGCTTTTAATGTACCATAGCTGAAGTAGCTGGAACTGTCAATTTACCATATGAAGTTATGCCATGCCTACTTTTCTACCTTTTCGAAAGCTGTCTCTTAAATCTTAGTTGTTTTCATATAATATCAGTAATTTCTGTTTCTCCATGAAAGGAGTTATTTCTCCAATACAGATACTGTGTCCAGCCCTTGATTAGAGTATCAGTAACGTTTAGAGAGTGAAACCCAAAGCCGACACTGCTCCCCAACCCCCCAAAACAAACAAATAAAGCCCACAAACCTGTGGACATGGAAAGGAAGTGACAGTATGAAGATGGTATTTTGCTCCAAGATGCAAAAACATTTGCTTACCAAGGTCTGCAAGATTGTATAAGGCCAATAGAGCAATGTGGACAAGTGGTTCACTCTCTGCGTAGTCAGTTAATATTTGGACCAGTGATGGGATTACTCCAACCTTTACCAGCTCTTCCTGAAGGTCTCCTGGGAAGGGAAGTAATAGAAGTTAAAGAGGATTAAATTATGGGCTAATTAACTGAGCGAAAAGGTTCCTACTGAGAAGTTTAGCAACGAGGTAGTCTGGTTCTTTCTCGCACTGTTACAATTTGTAAATCTTTTGTGCGGTGGGTTCAGGCCAATGTGTGTCTGTAGGAAATGCAACTTTGTGACAGATTTTTGCTAAATCTTCTGGTTCTACTTGACAGAGAGCTTCAATTCAAGATATCCCTGGAATTTTTACAGACTATGTAAGGTTCTCAAGCAGGTGTAAGTTTTTATGATTTAAGGGGGTGTGTGTGTGTGAAAAAAGTAAGTAAGATGTAATCTGATCCAAGTTCTAGCATATTGACTAGTTGTCTCCATCCACATGCAGATTTGCTGAGGAAAACGCTGATAATGTGTTTGGTTTCTTTTTGTAGTTTGTTTTGCAATGAATGAAAGCTTAATATCTAAAATGATTTTGAGGATACCAAGAACTATAAAATATAAAGTTGGATGGTGATGGTTGCTTTACAGTACAATGATAGTGCTTTTGCAGCTGTGTTTTGCTGAGAGTTAGACTGTAACATGTATGACAGTGTGTATGGCAGACCCTAGAAAGTGTCTGGGTACCATTGCAGTATATACAATTGTGATTCTGTCAAGGAACTGGTGAAGTTCATTTTTCTTTTCTTTAAAGTATTCATTGCTGTGTTAGTAATAGAATTTATTAAATCACAGTCATCTTAGCAAGCCTGTGCAGGGTCTGTGCTCTGCCAGAAGCAGATGTGCAGTATGGCTGTACATGCTGTTGCGGTGCTAGTGTGCAGTAGTTGCATGTAACTATAGGGGGATACTTTTTAAACTATTATGTGGCATTGCTTGGCAGATACATGTGACTTGCAGGGAGCTAGTGGAGTCTATACCATGTACTTACCATGCTTGGATTTCATAAGAACAGTTCAAGGAGGCAAACTCATAGCTTTCTAAGTAAAGCTATGCAGTTTCACACTAGAATGAGAGGATAGGTTGAAGGCAGTAGTGAATAGAAGATAGTGGGTGAAAGTTTTCATGTTATTTTCAGTTGCAATAAATATATTTGGTCAGCTTGGGGATTAAAGATAAAAACTTAAAAACTGTTTTAGGTAAGTAAGTGAAAATTGGTTTAATTTGTGAGATCAGCAGGCAAACTAATGCCCAGGCAATCTGAAGCATGAAGGTCTCCTGCATGCAAGCAGTGGTTCTCAGAGAAGACCATTCCTTGCATAGATAAATACCTCAGTATTTTCAAATTTTTTAATCTGTTTTTTTCTAACACAGTTTTTTTTAAAAAGTACTTTGCTTTGTAGATGCTCTTACTACTTTAGATAAAGATCAAGCCATTCAGGATTTGGGCCCAAGGCAATTCTGCAAAATTGTTTAAGATATGTATGAGGCTCCGCTCCTCTTGTAATTGAAGAGCAGTTCTGATAAAGATGTGCCACCTTGAGGTCAAAACAAAGCAGAAGGTGTTTGGAGAGCGTTCAGCCCGGTGTCTGTGCACTGTGTGAATTGTGTATCTAAGCAGAGGTTGAAATACATTGTGTGCTCAGTCTCATAAAATTATTATGAGTTAAGGTTACAATGCGTTTTAAAATAATGCTTTAGAACTACGGAAAATCGGATTCTCCCAAGTGGATACTCACGATTATCATGACAGATACGGCCAATAGCCCTCCCAGCATAAAGCAACATTTCTTGGTCTCTGCTCTCCAGCAAGGGTATCAGTGTTGGAACCAAATTTGCTTCAATACATGGTTTCTTCATTTCCTCTGTGTAGGCAAAGGAGAGGCACTTGTAGATTTTTGCCATGTAAGAATAAAACAATTGCAATACCAATAGCTGGTAGGCATGAAACAGAATTCAAGAGTGGAAACATACAGCTAATGTGCTTTAATATGCCTTGTAGTAACACTTCAACACAACTTACTATTTTTGGCTATCTCCGAAAGCACGTGGGCTGCTTTCACTGCACATCGTGGATTGCCCTTCAGGATTTTTGCCAAAGTTAGAAAGATCCCACTCTCTCTGAGTAGGCAGAAGGATCTCTGCTCTGTAATGATAAGAGTGTTAGCAATGCCTGCAGTAAGTTAGCAGCTGTTTTATTTACATGTTGTTTTGTTTCCTAGAGTTCTGAGTGGCTATCTGTGGAATCCAAGGTTCTGATTTAACAAGGTACTTAAAGGCTGTCTCAGTCTAAATATGTGGGAACAGTCATCTGCTTGAATTGCAGCGAGTATGGTTCCAGCTGATTCCTCTGCTCCTTGCCAAATTGAAGCACAGGTGGCAAAGCAAAAAGGAAAACAGTTTCATCTTCTCTGGCTATAAAAGAATGCTTGCATAAGGCACGGGAAGTCAGGGATTAAGATACTATTTCTGAGGTATGGCCTAGCAATTAATTTTGCAGGTAGGCACAGCATCTTTTATTAGAATAGCAGTTAGAACAGACAATTCCCTCAGCTTTTTTTTTTTTTTCCATTAAAAATAGGGTTAGCTGTCTTTAAGGTAGTAAATCACCATCTTCCAGGAGATTCAAATAAATGCAAGTTTGTCTTTTTAGGAAAATATGCAGAGACTTTAAGGATTTTTGTATAGTGACACTAGGAAGTAGTTTTTATATGTCTGACCTGATAGGGTAAACCTGTTAATCCTAGGAGTCTATAGTAAGTAGAATATTAAATCTGGAATTTTTCTGCAGCTTCAGGTGTTTTAGTGACCAGTAGATTTATCTGATCACAGGTAGATCTTTTATTTTCTTCAGAGAGAAAAGATAATAAAACAAAACAACCTGAGGACAACTGTACTTCCAGCAGCAATTACTTCTTGAAATAAAGGTTATCACAATAAACAAAACTACAATGAATGCTTTTGAACTATGCAAATAGTTAAATGGTGATCTGGAGTGAAACTTAGCTGTCTTCAGTAAGAGCCAGGAGAATCCCATTCAAACTTTCAAGGATCTGATCTTCAGCTTCTGTGTCATCTCCACAAAGCCCAAGATATTCCAGATGCTTACTCAGAGTTTCTAAACAGAATGGGATAGAAAACTGCAGTAAGCCAGTATGGAAAAGATTTTGAGGTCTTTATGGTACTTCAGTACCAATGTCTGATGATGAGATGATTTCCTGAATGGTCAAGATCTAAATATGCTCATTAAATAACTGAATCCAAGAGCGTGAGGTCAAAGGCTTGGTCTGCTTCTCAGGCAGCACATAGCTCTTGTGCAGGCATAACCAGGCAGAGAGAAATTCTGTCTGGGAAAAGAAATTAGCATAATAACTGTGGCAGAGTTTGAGGTGAGGAGGAGAGAGGAATAATAAGAGGCCCCAAATCAAGCCTCTAATTTCTAAATACCTGTTTATGATAAAGGTAATACTTGGAGTTCACTAGTTGTGTCTACTCTGAGAGAGGCCAGTGACAGAAAGAATGCAAGAAGAAAACAGACGTGGTAACATACTTCTTTTGTTTCTGGAAACCTTGGCCTTTAGATAAATACTGTAATATAAGACTATAATATTAACATCAATGTATCAAGTAGATTTTGATCACCTTTTAGGCGATACATTTCTTTACCTGTTTAAGTTAATTTTTATCTGCAAGACATACTGTGACATTAAATACCAGAGTTTCACTGTTGTACAAGGAAGATACTTCCCTTTGTTTTAAAATATTTACCAAAGAGCTCAAAGTTGAAGGCCATATTACCCTACTTTTCTTATTACCCTAATGCTAGTAAGAGAAAGAAATTATCCTTTACTATTTACCCTTCTCATGACTATCATGACCTGATGGATTTTTATTGTATCTCTCCTTTGTAATTCCTCTGCTAATTCACTTAATATTTATAAAAATTTTAATAACTTACCTGAATCTTTTTTCAGTTAACTTTTATTCTTTTTTTTTTGAGCAGCTAAAATTCTAGTGTTCTCAAGACAGATATGGACTGAGATGCAGACAAAAATTGTATTACTTTGCTTTCTACTCTATTAATTCCTTGTCTACTTGAGAACGTCTTTTGTGCAGCTAATCAAAATGACTCATTATCTTCTGCTCAGAGGGAGTTAAACCCCAGCATCATTCATAATTAGGCCCTCTGTAAGTTATTTTGGATTTACAGACACTGAACTTGATGTGCCTCTTTTTCCTAAGTCATACAGGATATGATTTTTCTGCGATTTTCTATAGTCTTTTACATTTTGCATATTCCAAGTAAAAAAAAAATACTCCAGACCAGTCTGCTGCTTCTAGATTTTTTTTTTTTTTTTTTTTTACAGAATCACAGGATCACAGAACTAACAAGGTTGGAAAAGACCACTAAGATCATCAAGTCCAACCTATTACCTAACATCCCATCCACTAAACCATGGCACGAAGTACCTCGTAAATATATTGAATCATGCAGGTTCTGTTAGAGTCCTCTAATAATTTTGGTTTTATTTTGTCAGAGCGGTCTTTATTCCACTCTTCAGACTTCATCAGATGGCCTTCTCTCATATCTGAAGATAAACTAGACAACTTAGATAAACCTTATTGAAAAGTTTGTGGCAGAATCTTCTTTATTGCTCTTGAAAGGTCCTTAAAAATATCCTTCAAGAGAGACAGGTTAAGCATCAATTACCTCCACAAAAGTCATATAGATTATCCTGGTTTTATCGTGTCTGTGTTTAGTAATTCTGTGCTTTACTATAATCTTACAACTTACCTATGGAGAGATCAGATTTCTGTACTTTAATTTCCTGCATTCCTTGCAGTTGTTTTGGAAAAATCATCCCACTCTTAGTGCTTTCCACTCTATTAATTCTGTTGATGATCTAAATGATAGTTTGCATATCACAGTTAATGATATGATGATTCATTTTTTTAATCCCTTATAGACTCCAGAGTTATAACATCCAGTTCTGACAGTTGGTTACCACTTATTGATTTGTTTTAGATCTTCTGCCCTTTCAATTCCTTCATCTACTTCCTGAAAACAAGACTTCAAGTGGTTGAAATGAATGTAAGAAATAATGCTGAAAAACTGATGCCTTGAAGTAATTGGTATAGTTGGATATAATACAGTATGTTACCAAAACTGTAGGAAAAGAACATTTCTACTTTGCAGTTTCATTGAAAATGTTAAGTCATGAGTCTTGCCCTACTTAATTCTTTGCTGAGGATTAATAATTGATCATATATTTTTGTTGTTTGAAATCATTAATTTCTCTTAATATGTCCATTAGTTAATGTGAGATTTTTTTTTTAATTGCATGAGTGTAGTGCATACAGGAATTTACTTCAGAGGGTCCAGGAAGGGTTTTGAAGAGGGGATGAAGTAAAGGGAGTGGATGTAGTACACAATTAAAGGCTGTTACTGTCCCCTGAGAAGAAAATTGATTTCGCTTTAAAAATTAAAAGCAGTTTTTCAAGAAAAATTACAATTTTGATTTTGTGCCTTAAACAAAATATCGTTTTTAGAAAAATGTCTGGGTTCATCAGGTCAAATTTTCTACCAAAATTTTCTGAATAAATAATTTTGTATGAATGAAGTACAATAGAATGCAGGGTTTTTTTGTAAAAAAACCCCAAACCCAACAAACCACCTGAATAACCTGACAGTTGAATCACCTTTGATTTCAAACCAGAGTTTGAGTGGGAGTGGGCAGAAGGCTACAACTGCTGATAGAGCAATATGAAATAAATTAGGAGCCTGTGAGAATGAATTATCTAGTGAACTCTGATGTCATCTTTATCAAGATTCAAAATGTGTTGGCATTTGACTTCTAGTGCTGTAGCCTCTAATTAGAGCAGTGGTGGTATTTCTGATACAATTGATATCTATAAAATATGAAAAGATAACTGGATCTCTTAAGCTGAAAGAGGTTGTTTTACAAATAGCAGAGAACAGTGTATACTGGTCACTTATTGGGTTGGTATAGTGGTAACTAGAAATTCCGATGCTTTGTTATTTCTCCAGGGAATAGATCAGTAGAATAACACCATATACATGATGACAGAGAAAAGTCCTTGTAAAATATGCCTCTAGTTACAGACTGTAGTGTTTTGAAATGAGTAGTATGAACAGCAGTGTTGACCAAAAAACTGACTGAAGAGCTATTTTTATGTCTTGAAGAAAACAACATTAAACTGTAACAGTGTTAAAATACTGAACACTTTTCTCAAATACTCAATATTTTATCCTGTTTATTATTTACGAAAACCTGATTAATTTCATCAACATGAGACTGATTCTCCAATACTCCTTGTGTTTTTTGTCCATGCTTCTGCCCAGGAATTGAAGCAGGCACTGTAAAACATAGTTATTTTTGTGGTGAGGCAGGAGTACACATAGGGATTGTGACTAAAATTGACCAGAAAAAGCTATTTCTGCCTTATGGAAAATTCTGGGTTGTTGACATTTTGTTTCATCTTATGCTGGAACAGAATGTTGACACCGTGGAACTTCAGGCAAAACAGAACCATTTGTTTCAGTGTTTTTGCAAATGTGGTTCTCTGCCAGCCGAGGGCTGCCTGGCCAGCTGCCCAGCCGGCTGGTGGGCAAGCTGGAGGGATGCCAGCCAGCTGGTCAGCCAGCAGGGAGTGCCTCCTGCCTGGCTACTGAGGAAGGCTTTAACGGAATGAACATGTTCTCAAGGAATATTATTCATTCTCATGAATCAGCATTTTTGTCAGAAAGTTGTTGATCAGCTCTAGTAATTTACTGTAGAAACAGGGAAAATGGGCTCAGGCTCTCATTTTGCTTTCTCACTGATTACCTGCAGGGTTTGAGTTTAGAAATCTCTTGAGATGGAAGTGCAAAAGGCTTTTTTCCTGAGCTGAAAGGATAGATTATTAATTCACACATAATTCTGTGCATAAGATACTGAGCAGAGGCATAAAATACTGAGTAGTACCAGATTTTTGCTATGGCAGTTGGTTTTTGATCATCCTAGTGAGAGCAGAACAATACTGCAGAAAACCTGCTGTATCACAGAGATTTTATCTGACTTCTGCAGTAAGGAAAGAGCTGTGAAGTGTGACTTTTTTTATCCATTGGACCATTGCTGTGTCAATGCCCAGTGCAAGTTGACCTATGCAGTCCTCAGGGAGCGAAAAAAATCCCACATTTCTCAGCGACTGATTATGCTGCCTCTAAAACAGCAACAACTTTTCTGATTATTTTCCTCATTTTATTTCATATGTGTAGGAATTACTTTTTATTATTTTCTGGGGGAAGTATAAACCCTATCTTGCAATATAAATACTACATTTGGTATTATTTATTACTGAGCAGCATGAAGTCTGTATGATACAATTTGTTTGAGAGCTTGAAGCAGCTTAAGCCAGTCAAATGCTTTGTGTGTCACTGCCTCTTCCTTTAGTAATTTCACATAGTGAACTTTGTTTTCTTCCACTTATCTTTAGTATACTTTAAAAAATTCTTCCATGTATGATTAGTATTATCATCATCATCATCTTCATCATTATTCAAAATGGGAAAGTAAGGTAATGTGTTTTTCCAGAATATAAAGATGTGGTAGTTGTTTACAATAACGGTCTATATAGCTCAATGTAACGTCCCTAGTAATAAATGATTAAAGAACAGTAAAAGAAAACATTATGTATACTTTCCTAACTTCTAGTAATCAACTCCATAGGGATTTTCTTTGCTGGAAGTTTCATCTTGCTTAATTGCATTTAAATTCATTGAAGTATTTATGTTGAATGTTGTTTGTAATTTATCTTCCAGAACATGGACTAAGGATAAGTGCCACAAAGTAATTTTTGATTGAAAGAGAAAATAACTAATTCTTGCTTTTTCTTATTGAAATTGTTATCTGGCTTTTTCTTGGCCGTGGCTTTGTGTAAATGTAGTGTGTCACCAGGGCAGGAAATATAAGTCTCTATTAAAAACATATGCAACAGCTGAGGCATAAAAGTCCATGTTGAGGAACTGCTAGAGTTCTTCAGGTCATGAGTAGCTGAAAGGCATAAGATGTGTCCTGAAGAAACTAAAATTTTAAGTCATAATACTGCTAAATAACTTTTGGGTCTGTCTAACAATGTAATTAAAAGCAAAATAAAAAGAAAAATTGGCCTGTGTTCTCATTAGTGTGGCTTCTTGCAAAATAATGCCACTGTAAGCCTTCATTTTGTCACTGTACTTTTTAAATGCTATTTCCTGAAATAACAAGAAGAATTCCTGGTTCGTGGCATTTCCCATATAAACCTATGGTAAAAAAGCTGCGTGCTTGCTGAGTAGAAGTATTAGAATTTAGTAGTTAAAATGAGGCTCCAGGTCTCCTTGTCTGTGAATAAGATATTTACTTCATATGAAACATAAAGGTGTGAACTGGAGATGGAAAAATCTAGAAGGTAAGTGTGTGTGTGTGTGTTAAGAGCAAATAAAGCCTGTAAGGTCAAACACTCATGTTCCTGCTGACTGTGAGTTGTGCAGCTGTATGATTATAGCATTTTGCTGTAACCAATGGAAGAAAAAGGTGCTGCTTTTGACTTCATTACCAAGGAAGGGAGGAAAAAAGTGCAATTCAATTTGAGGAAAGATTTTTTTAATATCTCCAGTGGTGAATTACTGTATTTCATCTATAGAAAGGCATGCGACTGTTTTGGGACTGGGCTGACTTATATTTTTTCCAATAGAACTATCTTATCTTGGTGCATGAATTAAAGTATTGGAGGAACATATCTTCCATCTTTTCAGACTCTTAAACCAGTGGCAAGAAAATTGTCCTATAAATCAGATAAGCTATTATCTATGTCTCTATGAAAAGCCACTTATGGCCATGTTAAAAGATATGTTTTGTGTCTTTGTCACTGCACTCAAGGGTGATGAGATGTAGGAGAAAAATCATGAGATTAAAAAGGAACTGGGGATAAAATTTAAAACCAATATCCTGAGGATGAAAGGGTATAATTATGAACAACTCCTGACCTAGCTTTTTTTTTTTTCCGCTCTTGTTTCTCTATACAGTGTTCTAGATTACTTAAGTCTATTCTGTAGCCATAAGGAATTTACAATAAAAAGGAAATGGCATGGAGTCCTTTGTCTGATGATTTTAAACTTTTTCTGCATGGAAGTTACTTGACAGAAAACCAAAAAAAAAAA
>VXBA01003763.1:1664809-1787226 GCA_013399895.1 Serilophus lunatus | reverse complement strand
AAAAAAAAAAAAAAAAAAAGCTTTGTGGACACATTTATATTGTTAAAATTAGAAAAGGAGAAAGAAATGTTTTCCAACATTTTTCAAAGCTTGAGACAGCATTTTAACTTGCACTTCTGTTGGTGGATGTTTTTTGGATTTTCCTTGGTTTAAGTAAGCTGAACTGAGTTCATGTTTGACCCTGTGTATGGCAGCATGGAGTTGAAATCCAAGACATTGTTTTCAGTGACACCCAATACTACTGTAAATTCATTCAACTTGGGCAGTCCTGTAGTTTATGGTCATATGAGCATTTAAAGCTTTTGTGTCTTTCTTGCCCTTGCATCCCTCATCAACTCAGCTCGGTGCCTATGATACTGTGGAATGGATCTCTGAACATTTTGCTACTCAAAGAACATGAGATAGAAGCAGGTTTTGAAGGAGATTTTTACTGCTTAGCCTGAATTTCAGGTTGAAAGGATGAACACAGGAATTTAAGTGCAACTGGCTAGGACTTGTACTAATGCTCCCTATTAATCATAAGGATTAAAAAAAATTTCCTATAATCCATGTCCAAAATTCACTTAATTGTCTTAATTCAGCTAGGACAGACAGAAATACTGTCTTTGACATGGTGCCATGAATGGCTTTTTTTTTTTTTCCCCCGCAAAAAATGAGGTAAACAAATCTAACAGTGAAGTAGAAAAAGAAAATAGACATAGAATGTGTGTTGCCATGACTGGGTAAGGAGTGTTGGGTTTTTAATGTCTGAACATCAAACATTAGATAGAAAGGTGCTGCAAAGAGTGTGGTGAGCGTTTAAAAGATATTTAAAAAGAAGACAGTATGTGATGCTGGAAGAGGTTTCAATTGATAACACATACCCTTTGAGAACCTGTCTAGTTCTAACTTGAGCAAAACATAAGTGAATAAAGAACCTGAAAATGTAAGCAGTTAAAGAAGATGTAAAAATGTGTTGTTTGGGTGGGAATTACATGGTTAAAGCTTAGATTTTCACAGTGTAATGACTGGTGTATGAAGCTGTATGTGCATAAGCAAGGGCTTTTTTCTTTGTAGCTATAAGAAACAGAGAGAAACAGAAGTAATTTGCAGAAAACCAGTAGAGAAATGCATATTGATACTCCCAAATTGACATATTGTCATGGTAAGAAAAAATGAGGATTGTGTGGGAGGGGTAGAACAACTTTACATTTTTATAATTTTTGGTTTTATTCTTGGATAATTGAATTCCACAAAGGAGTGGAGTACGGGCAAGAGTGTGCATAAGGAAAGCTATGAGTAGAAAGCAGGTCTTATTGGCCTGTGGCTAATGCTGTGCCTTATGAAGTCAGCAAGAACAATGGGTGCAGAACCCTGGCTAAAAACAGATAGGAGGAAAAATACGTTTATCCTGGGATAACCTAAAACATGTCAGTGAGATAAGTAGGAAGAAACCAGCCGAGTGCTGTCAGGGAGAACATACGTGCCGAAGAGATAATCTATATCATCTAAAGGTGCCTGATAGTATTCTGTTAAATTTACTCCTTTTTTGAGGGATGGAGAATAGGAATAAAATTCACTTTAGTGTAAGGGAATCAACATTTTTGAAAGTTGTGTACAAGTGTGCACCTTTTTACATGCCTGGTAATTTAACTGTGACTTATTGCTTAGGGAGTAGGTCTGTTTGATATTCACCAACTTTACAGGCTGATGCTGAACCTGAGATCTCAGATGCTCCAGTTCCTTATGCTAGGTAAGGAATGCAAGATTTTGGATCTAGAAGTCAGACTTACAGGAATTACCTCAAATGTACTATGCTCAAAAGCAATGAGTAATGAGCCTAAAAATGTCTTTCTTCATCAGCAACAATTTGTATTTGAGTCATATTTTCAGGTAGGGTTTTTTTATAAACAAGTGGTCAGGGACTTGCTAGTTTAAATTAAAGTTCAACTTCTTTCATAGTTTTTTATGCAACAGTGTTGATTTCAGCACATGTGAAATATAGGGGTAAATTTTCAGTGCTGGCAAAACTGCGTATGAGCAGATAAGCAATTGGATAAATTGTGATGGCTGGGGATAAATTGACTTCATTTATGGAAATGAATGAAATCCCTCTGTCTCGCTTGCTCACTGGAGACCTAGTTTTCTACATTTATTATGAGTGATGTTTTTGTCTAAAGATACCTTTGATCACACAGTTAATATACATCTTAAGTAGGTTATCATTTATGTGATTGGCTTGCTATTTGCTCACATTCTATAGTTTTGCAGCACAAAATGAATTAAAGGAACCCTTCCCTATGGTTATTATGTGTGTATGGGAAAGCAGGCCATAGTCTCAGCCAAATAGCATTCAGCCTAATTTCCCTGGCTCCCTAAATTTAGCTTGGAGAGCTGTCAGTGGAGGAAAAACCAATTAGACTCCATAGCAGAGAAAACACTAATTCCCTTTGGCTGACAACTCCTAGAAGAGTTTTTTTCAGCCAAGCAAAAGAGCAGCTGTGAAAAAATAAGCCTTTGTGCTTGTGTCAAAGCAATAGGCCAGTCCTCAACTATCCCTCCTAAACAGTCTGTTGGGAGTGTAGGTGGATATTGGAGACTCTACACAGTAACGAGAAACCTGTGGTGTCCAGATCCCAGCATGTGTTTTATCAAAAGAAAAGGTGCTGACAGATAAAGGAGGCAGACCACAGGACGGTGGGCTGGATAGCTGGGAACATGTTCCATCCCTGCCCCCCTAGCTGACTGCTGTCTCTGCACTGAAGCAGAAAAGTCTCATCCCTGACCACGGCAGTGCACGTAATCTGGGGACTTGTTGCAAAGCCACCTGGTTGACTGTTGATGTATGGATAATACTGGAGCATGGTGGTACACAGGTGAAGCCAGAACATGTGTCTGCAGTGCATCACCAGGTAGAGTCCAGGGCTGGCTGCACTGGGAACCCCAGATATGTGGCGTGGCTGAGGGAGCAAGGATACTCTGCCAGGAAACCCGGCAGCATGAGAGCTGTGTTGAGAGATGACAAATAACAAAGAAAATGCAGTTATTGGCCCTTTGTGCCTGAACTCAAGCTAAACAGGCAGAGCACAGAGTTCTCTCTGTCTAGACTAAAATTCTTGATCTTCTGGGGTTTAACTAATGATTGTTTTCTGTGCAAGTAAAGTAAAGGCCTGAGCATTTATCTGTTCTGCTTGTGTATGGCAGATGTTGTTTGAGGTAAGTGTATCGTGCAGTTTTGAGAGGCTGTAGTTGCTGTTGGACTTCAAAGAGCATTTTGGTTCATTTGCTTCTCTGGTATAATCTCCCAAAAAAGCATATTTTTGTAATTCTCAAATTGACAGATCTTTTGCCTGTAACTCACCCTCTACCTGCACCTCTCTTGTTGATTGCATGACTCCGCCCAAGATCTGCAAAAAGCCATTGAGAGAGGAAGGTCTTGTTTCTGCACTGGTGAGGAAGATACAAGAGTATTGCATGACCTATGGAGCGGGGTTTCTTATTAATCTCAGAGGTTTCCAGAATAAAGTGAATAGTAGTGGGAATTTGCATAAATTCTGTCGATGTAATTTTTTTGTGGCACTACCTGTGGCTTTTTTAGTGCTGACTATTACAGTGTCAATCCTGACATTCATTTGATCCATTTTATAACTTGAGAGAGATGTAAAGAAGATCCTTGGAAGGCAGTGTTGAAGTTGATTTGCATAATAGTCTTGCTAAGAATATTTTTTCCTGGTTAGTGGGTGCGTGTTTTGAGTATTTTTGTGCAGTTTAAGATACTTTGTACTAAAAAGATCATTCTCTAGTTTTTTTTTCTCTAGTTTTAAATGTCATAGGATCTGTCAGTGCTTAATTCAAGTAACGTGTTGCTGTAAGGTATGACCTATAATTTAGAGCTCTGCTCTAGACTTTAGTTGCTGAGCAGAATCTGCTTATTGTTACATTACTTTATCAATATCTATAAAGTGTTACTTTTACGCTGGTTTCCAGCAGAGCAAGAAGAATCATATTTTAAATGTATGCAGGAGTCCTAAGAGTTTTGAAAATCTGATAGTTTTTTGCTAGGTAATTTTTTCTTTGTTTGTTTTGATTATGTTGACCTGGTGGTATCCTGTGCTGTATGAGCAGGTTCGAGCTCTGATGCACAAGTGGGTTGGTGTTGCCTGGACCTTCAAGGGAGAGGGCAGAAAGGGAGGACTGGAATGCAGCCCCAGTTCTGCAAGGTCTTGCTTCTGAGGCCTCCCAGTAGCTGTTCTCTGCTGCCAATGTAAGAGGGTGATGATATCACACAGTATATTTGAAAGGGAGCAGATTGACATCTTGGGAAAACCCTGGTTAGGTTACTGAAATAAATTGAATAAAGCAGTTATCACACATCGTTATAAAGCATTTGAGAGAGTTTGTGTCTACAATAGCTCCAGGATATGCATGTAACATGAGTAACTTTTACCTTGGAGTATCTTTTGCCAGACTGAATATTGCGATAGGGTTTTTATGCACAAGTTTATGTTTGCCTGATGCTAGGCAAGGTTTTTTTTCGGAGTACTTAATTAAAAAACTCAGTATTAAGTTCAAAAATTAATACTTTCACAGAACCTTTGCAGATTCTCTCAGTTTTATTTGCCTGGCAGAAATGCTTGCAATCATTAGAAATTATCTATGTAATTTTATATATATCAAAATTATCCAAGTGTGTGGGAGGGGCCTTAGAGAAAAGAAAAAAGGAGACATCTAATAAAGGGGGGGAGGAATTGTCTGTGAACAAATTATAAGGTTCTTTTGCTTTGGTGAGCTTGTGCATTTTGGTTGAAGTACTTTGTGACAAGGTTTCCTTCCTATTGCTCTACTTTTCTTGCACAAATAAGTTAAAGACTGTTGGATATTTCAACAAATGTGTTGAGCAATGCTGATTCCGAATACTTATTTCTGGTATCTCTTACTGTCTTAAAATATTGCTCAATTCATAGCATGGAGTAATTTTTCTTAAATGAATATCTGGTTTTTTTTCTGGACTTGGAGTTTTTGAAGGAGTTTCTACAGGTCTTTCAGTGAAACTGAGCTGCTTTTCTTGCCAAGTGTTTTTAGACTAAACAGGATAGTTTTACACTCCAAACTCCGCAGGGCCATAGAAGTTCCCATACCTGTTTATAAATAAGAATATACTGTCATAGTACTTTTGTTGGAGTGAGTCCTGAATGAAGGACTTTTTCTCTATGGATTTTATTTTAAATTGCATCTACATTAGAAAAAAAAAGGACTTTGATATTAGACTAGTGAGAGATAATTAGTCTCTTTCCAAGCAGAACTATATTTTATTTACTTAATTTAGGTTTTCTTTTTTTTAATTAAGTTGGAGGGGATCCTAAAGCACAGGAATGATAGTTTCAGGTGAATGGATATTAAAAGTTACTTGGGTTGTCACAGAACAAGAAGAGTCGAGCTGGTTTTTTTTCAGATCGTTTGCAACATTGCCATGCAAATAAGTGTTTAAAAGTAGAGAAGACGGAAGCACAGACAGTGAAGTGCTGCTGGGAATAGGCCTTCAGTAACCATCTCAACCTTCTTTGAGTGCAAAAACTTTGTTTAACAGAGCACCTTGGAAATGAGGCTTAGAGCCTTTGAGGAGTTTGCTCAAAACAGCTCTTAGGGACACTGTGTCCCCTCCTTCAGCCTGTACATTGACTTTGGTTCAGCCTAGATTCTAGTTCTGCAGAAGAAGAGTAGCTGCATTTTCATTAGGTATTGGACAGCAACAAGCTTTGACTCAGATTTAGTTAGGTGCATCTGACTCAATGCTTTAAAAAACTAAAACCAAAAAGCTTGAATTGAAAGCAGAAGCTGTGGGATTTCCCTCTGGTATTGATATATTGAGGTTATAATGTTCTTGAAGCAAATGGCGAGATGCTGGTGAATGCTGAGAACTGTGCAAGGAATTTGCAATATTGTCCAGGCTGGCTTTAGTATTTTCATTTGTAAGAAAGGTGATGCAGAATCGTTACATGGTTTTGCATGAATTAATATTTCTTTTGAAAAGAGAAGTTTGTCAAACCTGTACTTAATTGTGTATGGGTTTCTGCTTGTCATTTATTATTATACTATCCATAATTTTGTACTTGGGCAGCAGAAATAGTGCTGTATGAGCAAAAGAATGCTGTAAAGAGCATGAACAAGAGTGAGAATAAAAACTTGGAGACATAACCAGCAAATATATCAAAAGAATAAGCCTTCTGAACAAAACATTCAGAAAGTAGGACAGGTACATATAAATAATGTAGGAATAGAAGAAACAATCTAATAAGTTCAGTTATCTCCACTTGAATTGCAGTAGAAAGTCAGTTCTATGGAAATGACTGTACAAATAGAAGTGGTTTAGCCAGAAGAACCTGTTTAATACTAGTTTGGTTCATTTATATTTTGTGCCCATCTCTCTGACTATTTAAGGTGCATTTAAGTTAAATTTTAACCTGCTTTTTGTATCAATGTCCCAAAACTACTGGGATGTTCAACTTCACTTCTATAGTCGTTTAATTAACTAGGAAGATAATTACTCTAAATGGCTGCCCAGTTGTCAAACTGCTCTTAGAGATAGATTATTTCTCCTTTAAGCATGTTGAGTGTTACCAAGATTAGTTCTGCTGGTGTCATGAGGCCCAATTGCCATGTAAGTTACCATCATGTGAATGAAAGTGGAAGGTTGAACCCTTTGATCCAGTTAACCAATACCTTTGAACACTCTGGAGGATAATGAAAAGTGTGAAAGGTATTCTTTTCATATGGAAAGATCATAGCTAAATGTTTATACTCCGGCTTTACCTTGATGAGAGTTGAGTCATAAAGAAACATATTCAAAAGCTGGACCGCTTAAATGCAGTTCCAGTCTTTTCAGTAGCTCTTGACAAACCTATATATATATAAATATATATAAAGACACATGTAAGCATATTTGTTCTGATGTATGTTGGACTGTCAATAGAGAATAATGAATTTTACTTGCATATACTTAAATTTCATAATAACTCATCATATTCCAGTGCTTTATGTTCACTTTTCTTTGCCATTCTCTTAATTTGCTAGCTTTCTTTAAACAAACCTTAATTTTCATGTGACTGAGTAAAATCTTGTTTGAAACAGGTTACAGAAGAATTTTAGTTCACCTATAGTACTGAATTTATTTATACTTGTATATTTAAATGTTCCTAAATTAGTTTTCTATTTCTGTCACATACATTTGCAATTTCTAGATGAGGGAAAATTAATCACATTGTAGAGATCGTATCAATCTATCTGTAGTTAACGAGAACTTTACTTACCCATAAAAGCTGTAGCTCTCCAGAATGGGGACAATAAAGAATAGCTGATCTGTACTGTGAGCCTGTGTCCTTTGCAGCTGCCAAGCTGAGAATAAGAGGGGATATTCTATAGCTTTCAAGCTGATGAGCAGCTCACAGCATGCTCACTCTTTCGTCCTGCCTTTTTCTGTGACCCTGCTCTTCAAATGCATCTAATACTCCATAATTACTTAATCCTCCACTGCTGCTTTTGTTTCCAGTTCTTAGATGTCATTAACAGATATGGAAACACAGTAATTATCGTGCTTGGAGAGAACCTTTCACATCTTCAAAAGAGTTTATATTGAATTTCCCTCTACTGTCATTTAGAAGAGTGATTATTGAATCTAGTAAGAGACAGAGTTCTAAGAGTAACCAGATTCTTCACTGGCATCTGGGTACACCCAGGAAAGTATCTGGCTCCTGGAAGCTATTTCTAAAGTCTAGCCAAATTTTCTCGGTGATTGAACGTCACCTGGTGAGTGCTAAAGAGTTTGAGAAAGCCTGATCCAAACTTCTTTTATTCCACTTCACACTCATCTTTCAAGTTTGCATGGCTGAAACATACTCATGGCCAAGTATTCTTTTATTTAATGTAAAGATGACATTAAGACCAGAAGCTGCCATCTTTGGCTTACTGTTTTTGGTCAATGGTTTTTAAAATTTTATCTTTTTTTTTTTTTTGATAATTGTTATGAAGAAGCAACTGTTTTTCAAGCAATAGTTGAAAGACATGTACAGGGTTTTTTGTTTTGTTTTTCTGTTGCCTTTCTCAGACCACTTTATGGGAGAGTTGAACCTCTAATAAATAAGAACCTGTTATAGGACAGCTTACGAGGCATGTGCTGTGTTCTATTCAGGATGCATTACAACCCCCTACTGTTGCTGCAGTCTGAGTTAGAGGAAATGCTGTCTGCCAGTTAATACTATTTAAAGATTGTTCCAGTAAGCAGATTGAGCTTCTCAGTGTGGTGCTGCTTGATGTGGGCTGTGTATTGCAGTGTTTGGGGTAGCAGCAGTGGCTCCAAGTCTGTAGCGTCCTAAAACTTCACTGCACCATGCAATTATAATCACTGTAGTGATTATTACACTGGAGGGAGTTTAAATTGCTGACTCTTAAAAAGCAATCTGATAATGAGTTTGGAGCCTGAGGATCCTGTTAAGGAGATGGGGATGTTTTACTGACTCTTGCTAGATAATTAAAAAGAAGCTGGTCCCTTTGGTTGGGCTTATGAAGAGGGAGGACAAGCTGAGCTGTATTTTTTTTTTAATTGTAATGGCATGTCTTGAAAAGCTACATGTGAATTGGAACATAGAAGTCCTTGCTACCTTACATGTTGCAATTGGGAAATTTCTTATGCGTGTGTTATCTTGTGTGTTTGCATTGCTGCATTCAGAAAAGAATGCGTTCTACAGATGCTGTATTTCTGCAGAAATATAACATGTATGCTTTCCTGCTTAAAAGGGGCCAAGATCAGTCACTAATTAAGCTGCATGTCACAAAACGCAAGTTCAGAATTTGGCAAGATGAGCTGGTTCTTATCGGCTTTTGGGTATAAAAGATACTGCTGTTTATTGAGGTCAGAGTGCAGACTGAAGCTGAGGATTGTCACATGCCTTCAGCATGGGCAGAGGTTAGGGTATTTCTGAAATGCAAGCAAGAGGTGTAAAGGCTGGCATTCTGTTGGCAGTCATGATAAACTCAAGCCCCAAACCAGACAAAAACCAGAGGGAATGAGTAGATGGGGCTGCTGCAGTATTAGGCATGCCAGAAACATTCAGCCTTCTTAGGGGCCAGTTCCAATGTGTTTTGAAGTCAATGGAAAGTTTTTCAAAGGAAAGCTGGATCAGGTCTTGGATATGTAGAAAACAATGAATAATAATGAAAAAAAATTAACAGCTTTTCTTCATAAAAGATTGAAAACAACAAAGGAAACAAAATGAGGTATATAGTAAATGGGGAAGAAAAGTAAGAAATCACTTCAGATAAACACATCTTTGGTGTCATTCATCATCTTACTGCAGTGAATACTAGTAGGAAAACAGAGGTTCATAACATTTCACAAAGCTCTGACAACTGGCCAGGTATGAAAATACTGTGCCAAATGAACTGTGATTTTATATGCAGGCTAATCAGTTTCAAAGATTAAGGCAAAATAAGATGATATGGGAATCCAAATTTATAGAACAGCACTGTCAAGCCAAAATGCTCCTTCTGTTTGAATATAATTGTGCAGATCTGTTGTAAGAGGCACTTCAAAAGGTTCTTACCAACATCAGATATTGAGTCTGAAACTGTCATCTGAGACTGACCTGTTGCCTCTACAGCTTCTGAAGTAAAGCTTAGTCATCAGGGGCACTTGAGGGATATTTATGCCTTTACTTCTAGGCACATACCAGGACTGATAGACATAGAGAAACTATTTTCTCTGCAGATGCCAATGAAAAAACTTCCTTTCAGCAAAAGAAATTATCTAGAATAAATGGAATGTCTTTCTTCCATTCCTTAGTTGATGGATTGCTTTAAGTTAAGCTAATCTAATATTCTGCGATGTGATGTATGTCTTATCTGAGGGTTAATTTACTGCTTCAATTTTTTATAAGGGGGAAATGTTATTTATTTGATTGTGGCTTCAAGTAAACTGTCCTTTTTTTCAGGGGAAAAAAAAAGTGAACAATGGGTACCTGTGTTGATCTTGAGCAGTAAAACACCAGAAAAAGATTTATTGCAAAGGATGCTCTACACTGGGGAATGTACACTGCTTTCATATATGATAGTTTTTCTTTTCTGCCTTTGAATGCTAGTGGAAAGATATTTTATCTGGTTCACAGATCTAGGAGATGCAGTTATTTTGGGAAAACCAAAAAAATTTTTAGAAAAGGAACTATCATCATTTTATTTGCTCAGCACAAAACGTTTGTAACTGTGATTAAAATAAGCCTTACAGAACAGAAGGGAAAGTGAAGGAGTTGGAACAGGGGGTGAGCATATTGGAGAGAAGTGAGAGCCTGTGGTCATGCTTCAGTAAACTGCTTTAGGGGAAGAATTGGAAAGAAGCTGATCTACAACATCACATTAAGATGCACAGCAAGTCCCATTTTTTTTCATGGCACATCATCACACAGGGAGTACTGCACAACATCACAGTGCTGTGAGAGACGTGGCTGCAGTTCTCCCAGCGTGCTGCAGTGCTGCTCGAGCTGTGTGGGTGACATCAAAGATTTATTACTCTCTTCAATTCAGATTGCTTTGAAGTCCTTTCATGGGGAATCCATTTTAGCTAATACCATTATTGAGCTTAGAGGTACAGTTCTGATTTATGATGAAAATAATTATTTACTTTTATATATAAAAACAAGTAATCACAGTTACCAGATTTTTCTCCAAGATTTCCTGAAGAGAAGCACGGACATCTATTGTGCACTGGATTTCCTGTAATATGAGCATACTGTTTGTCTTGGATTTCTTGATGTTTTGCAATTCTCTTGGAGTTCCAGTCCTGAGTAGGCTACCCTAGCACCAAATCCAGGACAAATTGCCATTATGTACCTGGAGCCCTCTGGTCCCTCTGTATGTGCTAGAGCTTGTTATTCTTAACTAATGATAAGCAGCAACACATGCTTATGTTTGTCCTTATCTGTGTACTTCATGGATGTATAGAACTTTCAAGCCTATTTATTTTTCTGTAGTTTTGTCTGTCTTTATTCTCCCTTGTTGCAATTTTAATATACCACTTTTTGCTTTGTTTTATATGGTTCTGGTGCAATAAAAATATACATGCACCCACAGATTTTTATGTTTTTTAGTACAGAATAAAATAGCAAATGAAAATGGAAAGCATCAGATGCCTGTCGGTGTGAGTATCTTCAACTGAAGAAAAAAAACCCACCACCATATCCTTCCTTTCCTTTGACTCATATTTCAAAGAAGAAAGAGATTCCTATAATGGACAGAGACCTGAAGGAATTGAAATCTGTGATTTTAGGAACCAGAGAGAAACTATACTTTTTAAGAAAAGGCAGATGAAAAATATCAGTCATTTCAGTCCTCATTTCTAAGAGATGCTTCTGGAAGGCAAAGAAATGACTAACTGAAGTAGATGTGATAGTCTGTGATGCTGCCAGAATTTAACTTTAGTCAAGAAGCTTGCATATGAAGGTTCTAGTTGGTGGTAATGCTGCAATGCTCTGGCTTCTTACTTTGTGTGAGTCACTTTTATGAGGCCCACATGCTAATATTTCTCAGAGTTGTCAAAACACAATTCCTAGCCTTGTTTGGTATTGTAACCATGCTGTGAAGAAATTAAGCCTAGTTCTAAGGCATAAACACCACTAGTTTCAGGATGATGACCAAATCACTGTGTGCTAAAGAGTAACTCTGTTCTGTGCATACTGGATTTGGATTTATTATCTTTCATTTCTGTAACATTTTAAGGAGTAGTGTTGGGGCAAACAGTTTCTGGGATTTCAGTCCAGAAGGTCGTTAACACTCGTTTCACTCCTAATCTGTCAATCGTGTACTTCTGTTGTAGTGGACCAAACACACCTTTACTGTGATACAGTCTGTTGCTTTTGTGTGTGTACATTTGTGAGTCTGCTGGGTTTGTACAGATGTTGCCAGTGAAAGCCCTCAGGCTGCTGAAAGGCTGTTGCATAGACTAAGACATATGGAGCTGTGTCTGAACTCTTGTGTGGTAAGATTTATTTCTTTGCTGTTTTTCATTAATAGGGTTAAAAGAGGGCTAATATTTGCTTCTCTCCCTGGAATATTGAGGCCTTATTAATTAGGCAGTGAATAAACTGACTTGTAGTGAATTAGAAATCTGTGAATTGTGTTAAGGTAGTAAAGCCTGTGCAATCTTAATGTGCGTGCTCCTGAGCTCTGCCGAGTGGAGCAAGGACTGTGGATCTGTGTGACCAAAGGACGAGTATAATTACAAACCGTCCTTCTTTTACCTAGGAATCCTTTATTACCATGAATGTAGGCCATATTTCCATTCCTCATTTCTCTAGCTGTAATGTACAGCATAGCTGAAATCCTAGATTGTCAGAGGTTCACTGCGAGAGTTTATTCATTTAAAAAAAGAAAAAAAAAAAAGAGAAGGGACATTGATTTTTGTGTAGGTTCCCTAGCTTTACTGAGGCTGGGAGGCGTCATGTCTTTTCATGAAACTTATTTTCAAATCCTTTTTCCCTTAGGATCTTGGTAAGAAGCTTTCTGAGAGAAAATTAGTGAACTTTTTAATTCCTTGTTAGGGACTAAGCAATGGTGGTATCAGTGATGATCTGAAGGGCAACTGAGCAAATCCTTGTATAGGAGAACTGTTCTGCCACCATGCATTTGGAAAATATTTTGGATATTATGTGTACCAGGCAGATTTTAAATTAGCTATAGATTTTTCATTCTTCATGTCTGGTTCAGTAAAAAAGATAATTCTCCTTATAGCATGTGTCACAGTAGCAGCTGACTATACAATACCAGCTTGGTTTCAGAAAAGTTTTTTGAGGTTTTGACATTTCATTTTCTTCTACACTGTGAAGATTTCAGCTTCGTTTTTAAGTTTCCCCAACCAGAGCTCTTCTGGGCTGTCATGTCTGGAATTGAAACATTGGGATTTCAGTTAGAAGATTCTGTATGCACACCAGGCTGGAAAAGACAAATGCACACTGCCAACTGTCTGCTGAGAACAGGCTTTAAATGAGAACTCATCCAGGTACATCAAATATTTTAATATTACGGCCAGTTCAATGAGACTCTCTCACTTACATGCATAGACCTAGCCCCAACCCGCACTTCTCAATGAAATGTTTATTGCTTAGGTTTTCACAGTATTTTTTTAGTCAAAACCAGTCTGAAAATCACTAGTTATTTCCACCCATATGTGACAACATGTAGAGTACAAAAGAAAAATTAGATCCTGCTTTCTGCAATTAGTGCACTTATTGCTCAGGGAAAAGGTTTAGAACCAGGCATTAGATTCAGTTATTTGTATTTTATCTCTATCAGATTCAGAGAACTCAAGTATTTGATTTCAGAATTCAAGCAACACTGTAATAAGTAATATTAGTGAAATATTCAATATCTTCTATGCCAGTTTTTAATTACCTATTGTTATATAAATCCTGCTGGTTTTTTTTCATTTTATAATGCAGATCAGAGGAACATCTTCACTGCTGAGATTAATGCTTGGTGTCAATTTTTTCTTAAGCCCTTTGGGTATTTGAGGGTTTCTTTCCTTTAGTTTTTATTAATAGCTGGAGGTTTTTTAGGCCAGTTCTCCTTCAGTTGCACATGCTGAGGCTCAAGAGACAGATTCAAAGCCCAGTGAATGAATTCTGACTTGATCTATTTCCAGCTCTCTGTCACTTGAGACAGTGAATATTGTAATATCAAGACAATGAAGCAGGCGGGTCCCGCAGCTCAGGTGTATAAAAGTGGTCAGAGTCCTTGCTTAGAGATACTGGAGGTTCATTCCAGCTGGTCTTTGAAAGAACTCTAAAGGATAGAGAGATCCCAACTATGCTTATTCCTTGTGATATTTTTCTGGAATTAAATGCTCTTCTGTGTCGTTTTTAAAAATGGCTTACTCTTAAATAAACATCTGAAAAGCAACAAAAAAATCCAGCATCTTATTTGTTCGGAGAAAAGGGCTGGTGGATTTTGCTTATGGTATTATAAAATTGCTTGGAATTATAAAAAAAATTACATTGGTATTCTTATGTATTTTTTTAAAGAAAAGCCAAAGTAGTTGAAAATACCAGAGCTTCTGACTTTGTAAGGCATCGAAGACCCTGTAAAATGCCTTGTAAATCCACAAGATTTGTTGCTGTTATATATGAACTTGAAAAAAGAAAAGGCAAATGAAGAATATATGCAAGTATTTATGATGCTCAGAACTTCACATGTTGTTCTGAGATTGCTGTGGATTTTCTTAATTTCATTCCACTTTAGTAATGACAATATATCACACATAAAATGCTATGAGATTAAAGTGTTTTCTTTTTCAGTGGAGTTGCATATATAATTTTTTCAATCCTTGTGTGATAAAAAGTGTATAAATATAGAAACATACCTTATATGTGGTTTTGCTTATTAAACATTTAGAAAAAAAATAAATAAAATATCTTCACTCACTAAAAGATCACATATCATTAACGGTACAAGCTATTTTGTTGAAATATAGCACCTGTAGGTTACAATGATATACCAGTAATGGAGAATCACCTTTGTATTCAAATTGCTGTTGAATTTAAAAAAGGATAATTTGTTCATAATGAAGACTAGACTGTAGTAAGTCTGGAAGTTAATGAATTTTTGGCAGGCAAACGTAATGGGTATTTGAGTCTTGGTTCAAATTTCAGAATTTCCACCTGTCCAGCACCCACAGCCCTTATAGCACAAAGGGATCCCTCTAGTAGAATAGTTTCTGATTGCAGATCTAGACTGCAATGATATTTTTGTAGTAAAAATCTGGGATCTTGCTTTATAAAACAGTCTATTCTATTTGTTTTATTTTTAGTTTGTAACACTGTTAGCTCTTCCGTTCTCCTTTTTTTTTTTTTGTTTTAATTTCAGCTGTGACCTAAAAGTGACTTCCTGTATCAACCATCTACATCTTCCTGCAGCTTTTTTTTTTTTTTCTAAATAGGCATTTAGTCCCTGTTCTACATGTTGAATGTCTGTAGTATCAATCCTAGGGAATGTAAATATTGCACATCTTGCTCTACAATGGATTTTCCAAAAAATAAGAAGCTTTAATTCATCATTTTTGTAATGAAGCAACAACAGCTTACAGGATCATAGGAAATCATAGGAAAAGAGGCTGAAATAGCAAGGGAGAAAACTCAATAAATGACAATCTGAAGGACCTAGTTTTCTGTTTAGCTGGGCTAGACTCTTTGTATAGCCTTGGGTCTGTTTTAAAGGTCTGGAGCAATGTTGGGGCAGTTCAAATTCTTGTGCAGCCTAGAAAAGCCTCAAAGTTGTTATAGTGCTGTACTTGCTTTTTCTTGGCACCAAGAGACCTGGATGCTTTGTAGCTTGTCCTTCAGACAATATGTTTGCCTTGGTTTCGTGAGCTGTTGTATGGACTGTACGGAGCAACATCACCTCTGCAATAGGAGGTCCTTGGGAAATTAGCTAAGCTGGGTTGTATGGTCCCTGTGGCTTCCAAAGAGCCATATCTGAGATAAGAATTTACACTGTATTTCCCTTTTCCCCTACATATTGTACAATAGTCCCTGGTAGTTACTGGGCCAATGTCTGATCCCGTTTCTTCAGTGACCTACAAAGCTCTTTAATATTACACAGTCTAGCTAATCCCATTGGTTTTACTAGAGTTGACTATACAGCATAAAGTTAAATGCTTGCTTTGGTCTTTATTTTTTTTTGCAGCAGGGCCTACAAAGGCCAACGTTTGTCAGCATTAATGACAAATCTACAAGAAAATCCAATAAATTTTAGAGGGGGATAGTAAGCATTCTTGTTTTCATGTCCATAATAATTATGGTTATAATGATTATTGCTTTTTATGATTAAAGAATAAAAATAAAATTATCAGTACAAGTACTGCATTACTCTAGTGCCTTCTGGCATTTATCCTCTTTAAGTGCTAAATTCTTTGTGCTGCTTGATGCAACTCCAATTGGGAGCAGTCTGTCTCACCCTGGAGAGAGTTTATAGATTCATAGTAAATAAGCCAGAAGGGACTATTGGATCATCCTGATCATCACAGGCTATTATAATTTCACCCAGCTATCCATGTAGTATTTGTTCTTGAGGGTGAATATAACAGATCTATGATCTTTGTGGATTTCATAGGAGAAAATGGAGTGACTTCATGTGCTTTGTTAGGGCAGTCTAGCACTCAGAATTGATGGCTAATTTAGTTTGAAAAGAACTGTTCATGATGTCAGTAGCAAAAAATTAAAGACTTCTTAGTAATGTGGTTCATATTAGTATGTGACTCATCTCACTAAGAGACTGGTGATTATTAGTATAATTTCATCCAAGGAGCTGCTTGTATTCATAAGATGTAACCTACTGGATCAGTGAGTTGAAACTCCTAAGAGTATTAATGTAAAAACTCCCAGTCTCTACTAAATCAATCACATTTTATCTGTGAAATCAGAGGGACCGGTTCTTCCACCATATTTCAGGCTTTGAGCCACAATGCAGTTTGTTAGGTTGACTGTGAGAATTTAGGAATAACTGAATTCCCTGATGCCTCACCTTTGCTTTCATAAGTTTTTCTGCTTACTTGCTTGCTTTCACAAGGAATAAATGATATTTTTTACCTATTAGGTTTAGCAGGGAGATAGCAGCATCTGCCAGGGCCAGCTTTGTGACCAGAATGGGGAGCTGGGCCACTGGCTGCACAGATGAGATTGTGTGCCAGCCTGGCCTGGACACTGAAGTGGTGAGGAAAGGACTGATGGAAGGTGAGATGAAAAACCAACAAGCCGCTTTATGGTTTGGAGCAGAAGAATTACATAAGGCTTCTGGAGTATGTGGTGGTGGCTTGAGTTGGGAAGGCCTCTGAGCTATTTGGCTGTGGACTTTAGGGCAAGTGGTCTGTAGAAATGAAGACAGGACCTATTAGGAAGGGAACTACATGTGTGCAGTATGACAAGTAAGCCTTGGTATGAGGCATCAGAATCCTGAAAATATCACAGAAGTGAATCAATAACGTGCTAACAAACTTCAAAGGGCTCTGGTTATCCCAGCTGTGATAGAAATGGATGTATATGCAGCTGCAGCCACGAGGGAGTGACTTTCAACTGGAGGCTCAAACCATTACAGGCATGAATATGCCCAGGACTGGAGAATACTTTGGTATGCAGCTATCTGAGCCCTACTTCAGATTTCTGAGGGCAGCTGGCAGCGATTTCTGTCTTTCATTGCTTTGCCGCGAATGGAAGCGATCCGAACTGCTGCTGATCCTTATGGGTAGCAGTGAGAGTGTAGAAAAATACGAAACAGTACTGGTACACTGTCTACCCCCTGGACTCATTACTCCATGGCAAAATAAAGAAGCATTTAAAGAATTCTAAGGTGAGCACATGAAATTAATCTTGTTTGGAAATTAGAAATATTATTGCTTTTTTAAATGTCAGAATATCCTCCTGGGGGCATGTAGGTGGTTTAAGATAACTTACTAAAAGGAAAGAAAGGCCTGGAGCAGTAGCCATAACCTGTTTGAATCCATTGTTACTCAGGAATAGCTGGAACACTTCCCCAACATATGCTACATTTCTCTTTGCAGGAGCCAGCCTGTACAGTACAGTGTCAGTTTCACCAAAGCGGGTGTTTCCATAGGAAGAAGTTTCTCAATCACCCCTAAGTACTTTGGTCAAGTTGTGGCCATATTGTACAATATATTTAGTATAGGAAGTGTATTGCCTCTGCATGTTTGGGTCATGGAATGTAGAGGGCTCATCTTCCTATTGGGAAAGAGGAAAGGTGAGATATCACAAGGACACAACAGTTCTCTGTTGCAGTGAGAGGAGCAGGGATGAATTTCCTTAAGTTGGTTCTTTCTCAGGCTGAAGACAGTGATCAGAGGCTTAGTGCAGGAAGCAGCAGTGGAAATGTAAAATGCAGTATCTTAGAAGGAAGGAGAAAATAAATGCATGGAGGACTGCAGTGCATGGCACTTCTGGAAAAGGATGATTGTCGCAACTGCGAGTATGACAAGGGAAGAGAAAATGGAATAGAGGTACTCTTACTTTGTAAGTCTGCCATAAAGGATTGATAGGTGTGAAGCTCGGATCTGTCATGACTTTGCAAGTAGCTGTGAAGAGGGTATTTTCTGTCAGGTGAATGGAGCACAGACAGGAATGCCAAAGCTGCAAAGACTTTTGTTGTAAAAATGAACTGATTGGCTTAATCCAGGTTTTGTTGTTTGAAATTGTGAATATGATTAAAGTTAAAAAAAACCCCCAACAAGTAAGTTTCAGCAATATCCTGAGTTGGTTTGTCCCACAGTATGTGATAAGACTAAAAAAGGTCTTAAAAAGGCTTTAAGTAAAAAGGAAAGATTTTCAAAAATCTTTCTAAACTTTTGAACTGCATCTCAGTGTCAAGATGTGGAAAGTGCTGAATATGGTCTGCAGAAGAAAGTTAGGCAATTCTTGCAGCAGAGGTTTTGCCACCTTAGGAGATGGTCAGCAAATGAAGCTGAAAATTAGAAACCAGTACGATGCTACAAGCATTTGTGGATTTTTCTATCTGACCCTTGAAAACAAAGAAAAATATGTCTCCTTATGGTGAGTGGAATGTTAAAATGAAAAAACCCCAAACAAACAGAACAAAAAAAACCCATAAAAAACCCCCACAAGAAAGAAAACTATCTTTGTCTAGCTGGATTGTTGACCAGGTCTTGTAAATGGGAGTCTGATAGACAAAAGAAAACTTTTGTAGTCAGTATTCAGATTATGTTCTGCCTTTTGTAGATCTGTAGAATTGTATTGCCAACAAAAATGACAAGAATAAAAAGTGACTTAAATAGGCAAAAATGCTATGTCCTGTAAGTAAGTGACTTTCATGATGCCACTAAACTAAGACATCTTGTATATAAAGTTGATGAGTCATTTAAATAATTAAAAGTTTTCCTATCGGTGGCCTTCAAGTTATCAATTTAGTGGCAATAATGCAGGGTCTAATATGATGTGAAGCTGATATGATATGACTGCTGCATTATGTATAATGCAGCTCAATTGTACCAGGGAGTATATTAAAGAAAATTAGCTCTCACATGATGGGTTTTGATGCACTTATGGTTAGGTGGAAAAACAGTGAACTTATTGAGCATTTTCAAAAGTTAATATGTATCTGAGAGAAGAAACTCACATAATTTAGAGCACGATGTCTCTTGGGTAGCTTATTGTAATGAATTTCACTGGAATCATATGAAATGCTGGAATAATTTCATGTAGCAATTAGGTCATGGAATTCAAAAGTGTCTTGGGCTTTGCAAATACACAAAGCTAATAATTCATATGAAGGAGATACTGAATTCCTGTTTGAGGATATGTATCCTGTCACTATGCAGACAGCTGGGTCTTGGAAAGGTGTGTGCTGGGGGCTAGGGAAAGAAAAGCAGATTATACCAGTATTCTTTAGGCAGCTGTTTGTACTTAGCATTTTACTCTAGGTTAGCAGCTCATTATAAAGATCAGATAGAAGTAAATCAATAAAAAAGAAAAGGTGTGTAGGGTTTTAAGAAAAGCCTATCACTCCAGAGTTGAAAGGTAACCAGTTCTGCTTTGAAGAGCCATGGATGGCCTCCCTCAGCTGTGGAGAGTTCTGTTGAGAAACATGGACTGATGTATTTTGTACTTAAAGCACACAAAGCTGAACTGCATTGTGCAGTGTAAGCACATGCTGTGTTGAATACAGTGCAATATAACATAAGGATCTGATATGAGCAAGAAAGTGTAAATAGAAGAGCAGGAAGCAGTGCATTCTGCATATCTTTTTGAACTAAGAAATTCCTTGGAGACTGTTGCCAGTAGGCCTTTTTAATCTATGTTAAGGCTAAATCCCTACAGACATTTAGTGAGCCGTGATTGCATCCTAAGGAGAGCCTGCTGCCTGCCAAACAAGTACACACTATTTGTAGCTGAGGGTCCGACCTGAAGAACTTGATTACTGCTTTGTAAATGAGATATACACCAATTGAATCAGACAACACAATCCCATTGAGGGGATGGTGAAGTACTGAGAACTCTGTTTTAGTTAGCTGCAGTGTATGTGAGTGTTTTGCCTTATTTTTCTGCCCCTTCTCTGCAAAGGAATGTCTCTGCAGTGGCTGGCTCGTGGGATACTATTTGTTGCTTGCAAGCCTACATACCATGATTTCTCAGATGAATTCTGTCAAGAAATCTGGACTTTTTTTCTGTTTGATTTATTTTACTAGCTTTCACTCTGAATTATTTTAATAGTGGAAGTTTCGTGCTCCATTTGAAAAATTATGGTGAGTCTTGCCAGTTCTTTGATGTATCTTGCTATTGTGAGTGTATTAAGGGCAGTAAACATCAAGCATATATTGTTCTAATTTGAGTTGCATCTGTCTGTTACTATAGAGGTATTAAAGCAAGTCTAAACTTACAGTTAACAAACTTATATTAACCTCAGACCTTTGTAATGCCTTTTAAATATGTACTGCCCTTCCCACACAGCTCCCCAAAGCTCTGATAAATTCTGCTGAACCATGAAGGCATCACAGGGTCCAATGTAATTGCGTGTGCGACAGCTGTAACACGGAACACAGAGGGATAGACCTAAAGTAATCTTGCTAGGTGGGATTGCCATGCTGCCAGGCAAAAATAATCACTGATGTGACTTCTTCTGAAGGGCAAGGAGTGTTGCAGAGTGCGGGATTAACCTTGGGAGAGAGGAGTAATGACAGATGGCTCTATTCTCTGCACCCCAGACTTCAAATATTACCTTCTCTGTGTTAGTTCCCATCCTCTTGCTTTCCCTACCATCAATGCTATCTGTATTTGAGATTGTCTAATTTCTATATGCGACTGAGGAATAATAGATTGGAATTAAAATAAAAACAACCAAACCCAGCCAGCTGATGAGACTACTGTCACTGTAAATAATTATTGCACCATTAAAATCCCAAATTAGCATCACTTACAGCTATGTGACCAACCACTCTTCTGCTGTGTTTTTAGTAAGATGAAAATATTATTTGATTCCTATTTTACTATGTGTCTCTCAAGTTTATTTTTTTGTTTGTTTGTTTGTCATGACAGTGCTATGTAGAAATAGCAGTCTTGAATCAGTACAAAGAATATGACAAACATGCCAGTACTCCAAAACCTGTTGTAGTTTGATTTACTAATATTAACTATGTATGGAAAAGGAAGATCTGGAAGAACATACCCTCATTCTTGCTTTATGTGGTGCTTTGCAATGGAAAAGCAGCTTCAGGGAAAAACATCATTCTGATCCAGCTGCAAATTGTGCTGTTGAGAAATTCTTTTTAGCCCTTAGAGGGAGCCACAGACTTGACTATGGAAATGGAGTGAAAACTGGCAGGTTTTGTTACACCCATCTGTGATGTAGGAGATAGGGAAGGAATAGTTCTCAATTGGTTTTGTTTTTTTTTTTCCTAGCTTTTAATTGACAGCAACTTGCAAATTAGAGACAAGACCGGTTTGTTGTGGGAAATGCCCTAACATTTGCTTTTCTAGTGATAAATTTGTAGGGTTTAGAAGGTTTCAAACAAATGGTAATTTTGGCTTTCACATGGTCAGCTCCCTCCTGCACCATTCAGTTCCAGGTTCTACTGTTCTCCTTTTGTTGCTGACACAGCAGGACTTGAAAAATTGAAATACTGCTCACTGCTTCCTCTTAAAAACCGAAAAATATAAATATAAAATATAAAGACACACCCTCCCCCCCCCAAACTGATTAAGGCAATGGAGCCCAGAATCTGGAAATATGATTGCCATATTTACTGTTTTTTTCTTAATCAAATCCATTTCTTTAAGAACAGAGGTGCATCACACCCCTCTCTTTCCCTGTAATGTGTAGATTATAGCACAATATTTTTATGTAAATGACATGGCTAAAGTAGGTTATATGGCTGTGTCATAAAATCCAAATGAAAATGCTGTTCTGCTGGCTCAGCATTAATCAGCATTGGCAGTGAGCTATTCAGCTCAGGGAGTGGAGAATGCACATGCCCAGAGGAAAACGGATGAAGAGATTTGCAGGCCTTAGCCAATTAAACACATTACCTTTTCTTAGAAAATGAAAGTAAATTGCTTTTCTATGCCTTTTCCTTTTCCTTGCTCTCTCCCCCTTCCCAGCAGATGTATTCTAGTGGCAGTGCTGAGGAGTGCTTTGCCAGAAAGACGCTATAGCAGGGATGGGATATAGTGTGTGTAGTCCCAGAAGATGCCATTTAAGATTAAAGGAAACTCCAGACTTAAATTTTAAGCAGCTCAGCTCCTGGCAGAGAGTGCTACTAATTAGAGCATCAAGTTGTGTGCCAGTTATCATAAGGTAATAATGCAGTTCTTTGTTGGCAGTCAATAGTAATTTTTATTTTGTGTGTAGGCTTTTGAGAAGTCTTTCTGTAAAGATTTTAGCTCAGGTGGGACTGTTAAACTAGGGATAACCAAGGTGGAAAAGCAAGGGAGAGTTCATTGTTCTAAACTATTCAAAATACTTCTCAGGAAGGTTGGAAAGATGATGGATGGGTACAATATGGAAGTCGGTGTCCTTACTTCAAATTTCTCTGCTCTTCTGTGTCATTAATTCATCCAAATATTAATCAGATCTGGGAAAGGAAGGGAAGAGGGAGAAATTTTATTTTGCAAGAGAAAGTTTTATTTTGTGTTTTGAGTTATCTCCTGTCCCTTAGCTTTCTGACTGTGTTGGCTGGAGCTGCAAAGCTCAGCCATTATGAAATGTGAGCTAATCCCACAGAAAGCAAGAGTTTTTATAGTAGGTTTGGTGCTTCTTTAAGGTTGCTTTTGGAATTTTGAGCCTCCTAGTTTTGCTTAATTTTCTGAGAAGTCAGTAGAGTTCATGGTAATTTCTTTGTGATAATCGAGAGGATGTATATATGGAAAGGTATATATGTATAAATGGAAAAGTGAACTATAATGAGGATCAGTGTCTACTAGGTTAAAAATCCAGGTTTGAATTGGTATAGGATACCTCTAGGAGTATTTCCTGCACAGACAACAGGTTCACTGGGATAGCAAAGGGAGGAACAGCTCTGCCTCTTTGTCTTCAAAGTAGAGAAAAATTTTCTTCCTCTGCCTCTGATAGAGTTAGAAAGTCTGTTCTTGGTTGTGGAAGGAAATCTGCGACCTCTCATTTTTTGACTTTAACCGTGGAGAGTGTTTTCTTTGAATTTTTGATTATCAGACACTTCTATATCAAAATCTGTCATTTTTTACCTGAAGTCATTCTAGAGATGGACCTTCACAGAGGAATTGAGTGTCTATCTTACTGTTAGTGAAGAGGGTGAGCAAAAGCAAAGCTGCACAGCTGTCTGTGACACCTCTGTGTGCTGTGGGCTGTGAAAACAGTCTACTGTTAAAAAGAACTGAAGGAAAGATGTGAGCAGGGCAGTAACATCTAAAATGATGTCTCCACAGGAAGAAGGACAAGCAGTAAAAGCAGAATGTTTTTACACAAATATATTTCATTCCAGATAAAGGATCACAGCAAGTCAGGGAAGTTCTTACATTTGGATTGCCAGCTAAGGAAACTGGCTTAAGGAGACATCATCACAGTGGACAGGAAAGCAAGTAAAGTTTGAAAATAGACTGGGCTGGAAAAAGAACGAGGAGGTAAAATTTCCTGCAGTCCATTGTCTTCAATAACCATCTTCATGATGGTTATTACAAGGGCAGATGAATAAATTTTGTGTAGTTGTTTTTTTTTATTCCTTGCAGTGTATGTATGGGGTCATTCTGGATGTATCGGAGAGGTCCTTTAATGGTTTTAAATATTGCTTCAAGACTTCTTATTCAGAGAGGAGAAATGTAATTCTGAAAGGATTTATGTCAGATGCACAAGAAATTAGAGGTACTGCAATAGTGGCTAGTGACTAAACTTAATTTTCTGAATTATTTATTGCTTCTTTGTATTTCTGATCTGATAAGGTTATACAGAGTTTGGGCCTGCTGTCAAATTCTTTCATAGCTTGCTAGTTTGAGTGTTGCCAGCTCCTGATAAGGGAGATTTGGCTCCTGATGAAGCCTACAGGCTAGGCCTAGTTTGGGCCAAGTACCTCACTGGTCCAAAATATTCTAAGCACGTATTTCTGGGAATGCCAGTCTCTTCTGTCTGAGTGGAACATTGGACGGTGTCTCAAGTATACCAAGTGTTTACTCACATGGCTGAGACTCTCTACACCTTTGGGATCTGAAGGGAGGTAACCATCCCTCTCCTTCCATTCAATTCATTCAGAGATCGTTATCAGATCAAATCAAATATTAATTAGTAGGGGTAAAGAAAGGATTGATGAAAAAGCTTCATTCTTTCCATTGACTCTCCTGGATTTTCAACCCCATAAAACAATGTAAGTGTTAAAACAAATTTAGCTACCAGTGGTAACAAAAAGAGAGAGAGAGAGAGAGAGAGAGAGAGAAATGATGAAAAAACTGCCACCCATGTGAGAGTCTCAAGATGAAATGTTGTGTGGCAGAGTCTTTTTATCTTGGACAAGAAATTAATGGCAAAATTTATGATGTATTTTTCTACTTCTGTTTGATCTTATATCAGATAGGGTGTTTCTTTATCTTCCTTACTTCTCCTTTTTATTTCTAGTTTTCTGTTTTGGGATTACTGCAACCCAGAGAAAACCTATGACTGAGGAAGCTGATCAGATTCATTGCTGCAATTGGATGGTAACACTTCCACATGCAACCTCTAAAAAAAAATTAAATAATATCCACACAGATTAGTTCCACTTGATTGTTTGGCTACCATCTCCAAATATTTTTGGTGAGTAATCTTCAGGCAAAGGGTTGTTCATGAAATGCCATTTCATCTCCATGTTCTTGCTGGTTTTGTTGTGTGGTTGCTTATTGAGCATTGCCTGTAGCTGCTGGAAAACTTGTTTGTATGCTGTCTTGTATCTCCATCCTGAGCTACTTCTGCAGCTGAATGCAGTTCCGAAATGGTTCTACTTATCATGCTTAAATGCACGCAATCCATGATGAAGAGTTTGTTTTTTGCACTGTGATAGCTTCTGATCAGGATTTGATTTCTGCTCTATGAAGTCAAGCAAACAAAATAAGAATGATGACAAATGAGTAAACCAGAGAAACTGCTTGCCCTGAAGCCTTTGCAAAGGCGAGTCTTTTTCAATTAGTGACAAAATGTGGAGCCACAGCTCTAATATAATTGAATGAAAGCAGAGAAACAAAGCCAAACGCTTCAGGGTCTCCCTTTCCTGTACTGGATAAGTAAAATAACAAAGAAGTAACAAAATCTTTCTTACTCTGGATTTTTTTTCTTCCCAAATCTTATTTCTTAAAAGTAATAATAAAAGGTACTTTGTTCTAGGAGACAAATTCTGTACATAAGAGATATCCTGAATTGCAGAGTAGCACCTGGATTGAACTCTCTAAAACCCAAATGTGATGGGTTCTGAAATTCTGTTTTAGTTGAAGGCATCGTTCAAGCATAGTCTTTGGCTTCATATTTCTAGGTGATACAGTGTCTTCTCTGGAATTTTGGTTTATATCAGTTTTGTTTTCTGCCTAAATTACATGAATAGATTGATTAGAAGTTAAGCTTTTGAATATGAGGTCATGGAAGTCATATGAGACTTTTTCAGCTCCCTGTCTACAAAGCAGGTCTCTCATGAGGAAATGCAGACCTGGTTTTGCACTTCCTTCTCATGTAAACATCAGGCAGTAGGATGTGGCTCAGCCTGCAAATGATCTATGTTTCGTTTATAGCACCAAGTGGCCACATCTTAGTGCATGTGAAAAAGTGTCCCCTTTCCCACAAAGTTCCACCTCTTTCTGGATGAGCTGAGGGCTGAGCCCCTGCCCAGTGAAAACTGGATGCTAAATCCAGAGAGCTTGCTTTTAGTTTGTTTTTTAACATAATTAAGTGGCTGTTGGCCCTGGTGCTGAAACAATATTGTTTTAGTCATATTGATAAAACTGCCACATGGTGAAAAGCCGTAATCTCCTGGAAGAGAACCTTTGTAACTTTCTCCAGTCATCAAGTGGAAAATGAATTAACATCAAGGCTTGCAGAGTCTGCATGAATTGCTGAGAACTTAGTCTTGCTTAATTAGTATTAATTTATTTATAGAGTAATAACAAGATTCGTGTGGCTTTTGCTACATCTACTTCTCATTTTAGAGGCATTTTAATCAGTTTGCTGCATGACAGTACTTGTCAACACCAGGTAAATAGGACCTCTGATATGACTTACTCTGTTGAGACTAGTTAGCAGGCTAGACTGGGAAATAATATGCAAACTCGTTTCTCCTCTTCTTATCAGGAGAGATCAGTTCCCAAAGTGACATGGATATTGTTGGTGTAGGTGATACCTCTAACCATGACATCAATATAAACCCCTGGGCACCACTTACACCCTTGTAAGTGTATTGCTGCTGAAGGGAGCTGCTTGACCTGAAAGTCTGAGACTTTCTCTACATTCAAATTCCTTCTACTCAAGGAAGCATAGCTGATGGATTCAATTAAGAATCCCTTATTCTTACCAGCTTGCACTCGGGAGCACTAAAGTGACCTTTTCTTTTTTCTCCTGGACTTTTCATTTTATTTTTTTTTATCCTTGTCTGTTTCTCCTCCTTACATTCACTTGACACCTGTCCCTACCTCTGGAGGATGAGATAAGCAGAGAACTCTGTCCCTGCAAAGACAAGGAGCAGAATATGTCTGCACAAAGAGGGCCAGAGCAAGAATCAAACCTCTCCTGGGCAGACGGGTGCGGGAGAGCTCCTTTGCTGCACGTTGCTTTCTGGAGTGCCATCAGTGGGGTTTTGTCACTGTAGTGAGTATAATTGGAAGCAATTTTGTCTTTATTTTTTTTTTTTTTTTGGATTCATCATGCTGCAGCAAATTTTGCGTGATATGTATATTGACCCTGAGCTCCTGGCAGAGCTGAATGAAGAGCAAAAACAGATTTTGTTCTACAAAATGAGAGAAGAGCAGCTGAGGCGCTGGAAGGAGAGGGAAGAAAAAGCACAAATGGAGGAGGCTGTGCTGAGAATGGCAGCGAGGCGCAACCAGAGTAAGATTTGTGACCTCCTTCTGTACTCTAAGAACTGGGGGTGGGGTGCATGCAATCAGCTATGGTGCAGCAGGAATCTGGAAGAGATTACAAGGATGAGTGCCAGCTGTCCCATAGGCAAAATGACAGTCTGGGACAGCTAAAGCACCACAGTCCTGCCATTTCTCGAGGCTGATTCTTTCTTCTGGGAGTAGTTTAATGTTGAGTAAGAGGAATTGTTTTGAAGTGCCTCTTTCAGTCAGGAGTCATTGCTGTTATTCTCTCAGTGGTAACAGATGTACCATGTCCAAGTTCCCTTCCACTCCTTGGGCTTTTTTATTCATCTGCCATCCCCACCCCTCACTGTCAATCAGGCAAAAACGTGATTGATGTTTTTTGACTTGGCATTAATGTTTCCAAGTAGCTGGAGTAGGAGATAAATGTCTGAATTTGAGTTTGTCAGGACGGGCAGTTTGTAAACAAGATGCAATGTCAGAACAGCCATGTCATATGAGACTAAATTTCCAACTGTACTAATGAACAGTCTCCAAGAGACTAAGTCCAGGGAATAGAATAATGCTGTCTCAAGGCTGTAAAAAAGTCAACAATCAAAACCAAAGAAGAAAAAACCAAAAATGTCTTTTCATGCAACAAGTAGTTAAAATATGGGGCTCCTTTCACAGACTGTTATGAATGCTGAATGTGTGTGTTGACTTAAAACTCAAATAAGCAAAACAATGGAAGAAACATCAAAACCAATGTATTTCCAACTGACTGGTCTTGAGTCCAAGTGGTCTGAAATAAAAAGAAATTCTTAGTTCCTTGCTCTTTTCTCTGAGTAAGTGGCTTTGAACTCTCTCCCCATTCACAGGATGAAGTTGTTAGGCTGCTGCAAGATAGAAAACATTTTCATCTTGGAAATGTAACTGCAGTGATTCCTCACTCAACAAGGAAATGTCACAGAGATGTCAAACACTCCTTTCCCTGTGAAATGCCAAAGATCTTATTCTATCTTTAAGTCTATTCAAGCTTGAATATTCAAAATTTTCAATAAGTTTTGGTAGCAGATTTTTAGAAAGCGCTCTAAAGGTTGGGAGACTGTAGTCAGTCTTTAAAGTGTTGCTTATTTTAATGCATGTGTAGTATTTCTATTCCATGATAAAAAACACCCCAATACAGAGAGATTGTTGAATTCAATTGTCAGATTTGAAATATTAAGAGCTTCTGAACCTTTCAAAGTGGCCATTAGATAGTTATCAATTCAAAGACTGTTATTAGAAATGCGTTACAAAGCAAAACTATTTTCTAAGACTCTCTTGAAGCACAGGCCTTTATGAAAAGACTAGACTAAATTACACTGGTAGACTTAAAATTAGGGAGGAATGTTCAGAACGCTCTAATCATCCATAATAGGTGTTTAAAATGTCCCCTCACAGATGGCAAGGTGGATGTTGTAAAACCTCATTCTGATTAATTTCTATTTTCTTTATATTAGTGCTCTCACTGGGAATGGTGCTCTTCTAAGAGGGAGGGCATGAAAATAACTCGCCTCATACAGCACAAAACCCTTGTTCATTTTGATTGACTTGTGGCTGAGAAAAAAATTAAAAATGCAGTTCTGCTCCAGATACCAAAACAGCTTCATATCATTGAGATAATCTGTATTATACTCATACTTTGAAGAAGACAGATACAGAAAAATCTAACTGCAAAAATATTTGTGATGACTTGTCACAGAGTTGACACCTAGATTTCCATATATAAATTATACATTAGGCCTCTTCAGCTTCCTACTATAGGAGACCATTTTCTGGGTAATTAATTTTCTGATTTATAAAGAGTAAGAGAAAGAAGACCAGCAGAGTAACCTATAGATTATATTTGCTCTGACAAAGGTATTCACAAATACACATCGAATTACATTTCACAGTAGTCCTTTTCTACTTTACTATCTTAAATTGCTAATTTAAGGTATTGCTTAGGTTTGACTTTTGCCCAGTGTTAGAAACTTTCTGCTTCCTTCAGAACTGTACTGAAGGACTGTTGGATTCAGATTTGCAATTCAAGTACTTGGTTCTGCTGAAAATACTTTTTTACTTGCATGAACTGATGTGGACCAGAGCTAGAAAACATTACTTCTTTCAGGCATGCTGGTCATTAGCTACACAGATGCTTGTAAAGGATTCCTACTGTAGAGTTGCACAATATAATGGTAAATACTGTCACAGTGCAGCTTTAAACTTCCTGTTTAAAAAAGAAATGCTGAAAAAAGCCAATCACAAATTATGGATATAAGATAGGAATTACTGTGCAATATTCTTGCCTATATGACTCAAAGGATCAGAGTAGATGAAAATCATCCCTTCGTGTCTTAAAATAAGTTTGTTTGCTTTGTTGGTTTTTTGTGTTTTTTTTTTTTTTTTCTTTTCCTTGAAGACATTTGACATCAGCTTTTTTTGGATCTTGAAGCTACTTAATTTTCAGTTACCATGTATAAATTAATTTCCAAACATTCTTTCCCTACTATACAGTGTAGAACATAGAGTGGTTTTATTCCCATTTTAAATTAGCTGCTACCAAAAAGTGTGAGGCTACCACAATGATATGTTCTTTGTTCCCTTGAAACTGAGAGATTTGAGCTGTTTTATCTGTGAAGTTTTGGTTCTGACTCTGTTGCTTGAAATAGATATTATGTTCGTATTATTTTGTTGAAGTCAAGGGTTACTCTGGCTTTATAGTGATGTTTGTAGCCTGATGTAGAGTACAATACAGATGTGAGACTTCGATATCTCTGATGTGCTGAGTTTCTGAAAATTTATAGTTGACAGGAAAATGCATATGTTGCTTGTGAAGACAACTTAGCATTTGTATAAAATAATTCAATACCAATTTAATTGGAATTATCTTTATAGGACTGCCTTTCAAATCCTCTGTTTTTCTCATAGCTTGAATAGCTGCATGTGACAAGTTTGGTTCATTTCTTTGGGATAGAATGTGGTTCTATGGAACAAAAAGATTTAATGAACACTTCTCTAGTTAAAAATGCTCCAAAAAGATGCTTTCTTCTTGTTCTGGAGTTCTATACCCAATTGCTACAATTCTCCATCGATTCTAGAGCTCAGCTTCAATGGTATGGGGTACACCCAGCAGCATGGCAAAAGAAGTGGATTTCTTAAATCAGAGCAGTGATTGTGAGTCCGATTTTGATTTCCTACAGTGACTTAAGGATGAAATGTTCTTGTGGAAGACTTAGGTGTACTGTTTTATGGAAAAAACAAGAGCAGAGTTGGGGATGAAAAGGACGCCACATGCAGGTCAGAGTGGCCTTATGCTAGAGTTAAAACCATCAACAGACTCAAGGAATAACTGATTGGCAAGATAGTTTCCAAATAACTAAAAAATTAACTAGGAAAACCCAAAATCTGCATTGATTTTTACAGAAGTGCCACTGAGTGCAGGTTGTCTATAAATGTCCTATTCAGTACTATGAAATTTGCAGATTAGAAAACAAAAGTCTAAACCATCAAATAAAATACAAGTTGTTCAGAGTGTTTAGTAAGCCAGATAGTGTACCAGTCTGTGTAGTCTCTTAATTTCTAAAGAAAATATTAGTCACTTGTAGTGAATTTTAAATTGTGCCTGCTTTTTCATGGTTCCATGTGTCTTGTGGAAAGGTTAACACTGAAATTAGTATAAGAATGAGTCAATGTTAAAGAAATTATTTCACTTTGGGGGTGAGTGAAATGTGTTCAGATTATTCAACAGTTTTAATTTCTTTCACATTTTGAAAACACTGATTGATGTCTAAAAGGGAGCAATATATAAATAACACTTCAGAATGAAATGTTTTCTTTAGAAGATATTGAATAAAATGTTTCCATGCTCTTGTTCTTAGTATCTTGCCTATTAGCAGAATTTAGGTGTCGTGTGAGTCCTTTTAAAATTGTAGCGTTTTTGAACTTATACAAGGTAAAAGAAATATTTCATGGCTCTAATTAAATGACTGCTGGCTGATACTGGAATAGCTTCACAAGTGAGTTGAACTCTTGGAGGTCCATCTTCTTCTGACTTACAAATTGCTCCTGGGCAGATCTTTCAGGAACATATCTTCATTGTAATAAAACAGTTTCCTTGTTCTTACTGTGCTAAAATGACTGAGAGAAATCTCAACATGTCAAGATCCTTTTGGGATTTGGTGAGAGTTGACTGGCAGGCAGCTTTGCAATTTGCAGGGAAACATATTTATGTGATTAGGCAGGAGCCCTTTAACCACTATAGCTGAGTTGGGAGAAAGCAATGAACCCTGCCAATTTGTATTTTGATGCTGGTGTAGTATCCAGAACTGTCAGCATTCCCAAAATGAGATCTCAAAAACTATTGAGTATTAGGCAGCCGAAGGACAGCCGTGTGGGAGGGGAGATAATGCTGGTCTGATCCTTCTTGTTTTGACATTTATTCATTGTGAACTGCAGCTGCTGGTGTTCAGTTGGGAGCTATTTGTAAATGCTCTTATTTACCTGTCCTTAACAAGGGTAGCTGGGAGAAAGTAAGATGGACTTATCACAGCATGGCTAGAAAGGAATTTATTTATATAAATGACATTTGTGTTAGAAAATCATTAGAGAATAGATGATGCTATTTGGAAGCATTTCAAATATCCCTAGTGGATGGTTGAAGGATACATCAGTGTCAGATGAAAAGGCCAGTGAGTGGGTATGTGTTTCAGTGGGTGCATATACACTGACACTTTTTCCTGGTTTTGAACTCAGAAATTTGTCCCTCATTTATACTAAGGCTTTGCACACTCTAGTACTGCTTAGCTAAAGTTTTATCTCCTATGGAGATGTGCTCCTGTTGTTCACTGTCTCTTTGTCTGTATCATTGGGTATGAGTCTAACCAGACTCATCAGACTTGAGTATTTCTGAAATTTGTGCACATATGTGGTCTTCAATTCTGAAGAACCGTCTCTTTTGTTTCCAATTCAGATGGAGATGGAAAAGTAACAGGAGAACATCGGCAAGAATATTAGAATAATATTTATTAGGGAATTGAGCCAACTAATTTGAAGTAATTGGATAAGTTTTAATGTAGCATTCATGGCATATATAGTAGCTGGAGATACTGCTGTTAGTGCTGTATACTTTGGGGCCAAAACTCAGCTGCTCAGAGCTTATGCTCAGTGTGGCTTTGATCTGAGGTATGGTCAGACAGCAGCTTCTAAACTTTCTGTTTACTTCTCCAGACCCGGAGCTGGCAAGAGAACTCCAGCTGCCATATAACCTAGATATGTACCAGATGGAACTTCTCTGCCCTTCTATGATCAGCAGTAATTCCGTGACTTTTAGTCTCATCTCTTGCCCTGTAGCTGACTTCTCTGTTTTGCAGAGAAGTGGCAGCAGAACATTGTTGGCTACCCGGGCCTTCTCTTGCATGCACACAGTCCTCAGTTCTGTTATCTGACACATCTGGCATCAGCCAGAGATGAGAGAGGCTACTGGGTTAATGGAGCCTCTGGCATGGAGACCATTTCTGTGTTTCTTTGCAGCATTGTGTTCCTCTGCCTGTCTGGACACAGTAGTTAGATGGGCTTTCTTGTAAGTACTAGTGCTCTGGTAATGATATGGGGCTGTGACTGTTCTGCAAATTCATGAATACTTAATGTGGGAAGAGAGCAGGACTGCAGCCAAGGGGGGAATGGGATTCGACCAAGCTAATTCAGTACTTTCTTGCTGATTGTGCCAGTTTTTGACATAAATGACTAAAACATTCAAGGACAAAGGCAGCAGGTTTTTGGAGCAGGTTTTGGAAGGCACTGGAAAACTCAATGTATTCAAGTTGGCAATGAATTTGGCCAGACTCTCATGGCAGTTCAATAACCTTTGAGTCCACTTGTTTGCTGTGGTGCAAAAGACTTGCTGTAGTGGTATAGTTCTCCCTGCTTTTGTGGTCCTGTGTGCCCGATAACAGGAGTCAGTACGAACCTGCCATGCTGCATTACGTAGGAGAGCCTAGCGCAGAAAGTGATGCATAGTTCTCTGTTCATTCTGTGACATAGAACCTTTGAATTTCTAGCAGACCCCGAAGCAGCCATGGAAACTTGGTTTTATCTCGTTGTCCAGCAGAGGGAAAACCTAGAGGCTTTGGGATAGATATGTGTGAGAATCCAGGCCCTGTAAACAGCTTTTACCCTTTACAAGAGTCAATTTGGATTACAAATTAGAAATTATGAGGCTATGTTCTTAACTTTGTTAAAATAGAAAAAAAGAGAAAAAAATCAAATGATATTTTGATATTAATGCTCATGTGAATGATTTTCAAACCTTCAATTTTGCTTTGATGTTCATCTGCATTTTTGTACTGTTTACAATGAAAGGGTCAGCCATTAAAATGGACAGACAAGAGGTTAGATTGTACAAGGAGTTAGCACAACGTCATTAAGAAAGAGTTTTGAATGTTATCTCTGCGGTTAAAGCGGGCAAATTACAAAATTGTTATGTGTAACCATGTGCCTTGGCCAGGAAGCCACAAAATTATCTGGAACATACTGGATAGAGATTGCATAAAAGATAGTTTATTTCTGTGTTTCTTTTCTTTTTTAATTCTTATTTTTGGTTTACAACATGCAAAGCTGTATGTATTTGTTGCATATATACATACCATGTGATAATGCAAACATTCTTACCTTTGAGTGTTGTGTACAGTTATTCCTGGTACATTGGTTAATTACCAGAGTCTTATTTGAGTAACTGTTTTCTCCCTTAATAGTTGTTCTCTTCAATCACTCTTCCTTTATTTGATCCTGCAGGGGTATATTGCAGCATAATTATTTCCATGGTAACAGGCTGTAATTCCATAAACAGAAGATTGAGTTTGTTATATGATCAGGAAGCAGCTGGGGAGCCATGAGGGCTGATTTTTCAACATTGCTGAAATCCTGCAATCCTTGTTGATATATTAATGTAATCAGCTGATTTTTTTTTCTCCCTTTGCAAATCCTCCTCTGAATAGAAAGGCGCAGAACACACTGTTGAAATTCAAGGATATGTAAACTGCAATGTTAGGGGGGCAGAATTTTTTCCCATTTTCTTGTTTTAGGAATTGAAATGAAGGAGGTTTTTGAGTGTATTTTTGGAAGAGAGGGATTCATGCTCCTATGGCTATTAGCAGGGGCAGGGAACAAATTAATTGTAGCAGATCTTCTGTTTATTGCGGGATGATGTTATTTTCATTACTTTCCTCATTACCATCTAATTATTCTATATGTATTTTAATGGATTTATAGCAGTTAATGTTTTGAGAAGTGCATTCTGTCCTTTGACCACTCTCTCAAAAACGTTCCCAGTAATTTCCTAGGTTTTCTCTTTAGAAAGGAGTGAAATTTGTGTATTTTTTATGAAAATGAAATATGATTAAATACTTGTACTGCTAAGCTGAGGGAACAGAACAGCCTAAAGCTCGCTTTCACATTTTCATCCTAATCAGTGTGATTCTAACACATGTCCTGGAGCTAATGAAACTCTGAATGGTACCTCATCTAACTTGCAGACTATCAAAATTCAAGCTTCTACTTTAAAGAAGCCATAAAAATAATTTGCTGAGAAAGCCAAGAAACCTCATGTAAAAGACATTGTGCTTAAACCAAAGCATACCAGGTATCTGAACTGCAGAAGAACAAAACATCCTACCCTTACAAACATACCAAACTTCACAAGCTATGGTTTAGCTCTCCACAGCAAAAGATCAGGTTGATTGACTTGCTATCAGCAGTGAATGCTCCTGCAGCCTATTTCAAATCTGTAATAAATTTCAGGAGTTTCTCTTCCAGCACAGAGAGAGAAAAGACATTTTCTAAAGAAAGTCAGAAGATATTTGTATGATCACAAAGCTTTCCAGCAGATGAGGAAGGAGAGGCAACTGCTGTTGCAGCAATCTGTAGCTGCCAAGCCCAACCTCAGAGAAATGAGGCTATTCATGGAAATGGCAGACTCTTCTGAAAAAATTTCAGTAGACTTTGAATGCTGTCTCATATTTGTGAGATGATAAATAAATGCTCTTCTAATTTCCTGAATTTACATGTGACACAGCCTGTAGTAATCCCCTTGACAGAAAGGCAGTAGGGTATTTGATGCTCTCTATCTTAGCTGGACTAAGCAGGCAGACTATGGCTGAGTGACAGCACAGCTGGGAATCTTAACATCAAATCAGGCCTCTAATGGTTCTTGGAGTAGTTCCCTTGTAAACACTGGAGATGGATCACAAATGGGAATTGTTGGGGGTGCTGTAACTGTTAAAGCAATGGTGAACAAGCTTGGACGAAGGAAGCTGACTCTGACAGTATTTCATTCGCTCTAATTATCATTATTTTTAAGGCATATTTAATTGGAACCATGAGAAAATACATTCAGCCCCAGCAGTGATGATGCAGTGCTGACAGTGGTGTGGCACAAAGGCCAAGAGCATGCTGCCTGTGGTGCTGTACAGCACAGCCCATGGTGACACTCTGTGGAGGTATGAGGTCAGTGGTGCTGCTGGCAGAGGCTCATTATTGTTGTAGGTGAGAGCTTCATTTCCCCATAGCTCTCTAGGGCATTATTTATACTTCTATTGCTGTTGTAGAATTTACAGTGTAAATACAAACGAATAGAAAAGATGATCTGGTCTTATTTTTAATTGGGTGTGTTTATATGCTCAAACTTGAGTTTCTGTTGGTTCAGGTTCTCTTTAAGCTGCAAATTAAAGAGACCTGATTTTGCATTTGTCTGAACTGGCATTTGTCTGGAGTAAGGAACATTATCCAGAAACCATTTTACTGATCTCAAAGCAGTATAGGTATGCATGTAGTGGAACTCCATGTGAGATAGTAATTAATGGATAAGTTAAAAAGGCACAAAGAACTGCAAGAGTTAATGTTGTCTTCTTGTGGTGTTAAAGAGTTGTTTTAGGTGAAAAATGGTGGAATATAAATCAATGATCTGAAGAATAAGGATGGAGAAGACCTGGTAAATTATTCAGTAAGTTTTCCTGATAAAGTAGTGTTTGTTTCTAAAACACTTCCATTTCTGTTCTCCAACCCAGACTAATTTTGATGTCCACTAATTCCCAATGGTAATTATTTGCAGCCTGCTATAGTCTCTTCAGGAAGAAAAAACTACTTTTGTGGTCAAGGAACAAGACTGGGGCTCAAGTGATTTAATTTTTATTTCCTGACTCTGTTAGGCTTTGTGCGTGGGCTTGGAAGCCTGCTTCTGAACAAGAAACATGAGGTTCTCTTGCTTCTTTCTCACCTAGATTTCAAATTTGTTTTGTCAGGACCTGCCTCTTTTATATGTAGTTGAATTTTTATTTTCTTTTTTTTGTACTTCTGTTTCATTTGGACATAAAGTATATTAACAAGACATTTTACAGAAAAATTTAGTATTGAGTGGCATTTTTAAGCCAAAATTTTGTTTTAATCAGCCCTCCCTAGTGATAATTCTCTGCTTGCAAAGCAGGCAATGCTGGTTTCCTAAAAATATTAGGGAAAATAGTGTTCTGTGCTTTCATTGCAAATTTTGCTGTTGGTTCTGCAGTTTAAAAGTGGAAGACCAGTATCATTAGCCTAGCAAGAGCTGACAGTGTCACTGTGAATGTGATTCTGGAGCTGCAACGAATTTTTGTATGGCGTAAATTCTGTTTTCACAGTGTCAGATTTTCTCCCTGAGGTGCTTATTTCTTTCTCTGCGTACTCATTTTTGATTTTATTATGTCCTAAGGAACTAAAACATTAACTTTTATGATCAGATTGTATAGTCAAGTTCTTCTCCAACTTTATGGGAGCATAGGTCTAAGGGAATGTTTGCATGGAAGAAATTTCTTGATGTAAAATAGGTGGTTGAATGTGAAAAGTCATTTTCTTGTAGAGAAAAACCTGAATAAAGGCATTATGTTCAAGTTGAATTGTTTTAAAAATATCTGTAGGGAGGTCTGTTTGTTTAATGCTAAAGATTAAAAGTTCCAGATTGTTTAGTGCTGCTGTGAACTTTCAGCTTGAACTATGGATACACAATACTGTACTGTTGGTTCAGAAGTACCTACTGCTTACCACAATATGTTATATTGATGGTTTCCAAAGAGTTTATACATCTATTGTGTATAGCTTTAGAAGAGAGATCCATTGTTTTAAAAGAAGAAAGAGAACAATTTCTCAAGACATGTCTAGAGATCAGCTGTCCGTTTTATGGGGCTGGGTTGCAATGTGTAAGTTGTGCTCTGAGAAACACAGTAATAACTCTGGCACAGAAAACGTGGAAAGAGGCAAAGAAAAAATTTTTCTGCTTACCTGAAAAGGTGTTGTGTGTTAGTTTTTTTTTTTTTTTTTAAATAATTTATCCTCTTTCCATTTGATAAGCTCATAACTGAACACAAGTAGTGAAGTTGTCTCAGAACATTAGAGGTATTTGGTATCTACCAGTTATGGTACAGGTCAACTAACACGATGCATGTTGTTTGCAATGTTTTCTTTAAAGTACTAAAGAAAGGAGAGCATCTAAGATATTCAGATTCCTCTTAGGAGAGAGGACATGGAACACTTCTAAAACAAAAGCTACCATCAGTTATATGGGATCAGCACTCCTGGGAAATCATTCCATACTTCTCTAGATATTTTACCATGAAATGCAGTAGGTGAAAATTTTGCAGGCAAATACTGATATGACCGGTCAAGTCTCAGCAGATCATATTCAAATTCTGTATCCAAAAATGCAAAATAAAGACTGGGTTGACAGAAACACAGAAATATACAAAATAGGAACCACAATGAAATACATTCACATTTATAACCTGAGACATAATCTGATAGACTGTGAAAGAGCAAGTGCTTTTGAGAGTTATTGAAGGAAAACATCATTAGCTTAAATTTCCAACCCCCCTGGAAGTCAGCACCAACACTGGGAATTTGTATAAATTACATTTTCCAATTTGATATAGAATATTAGCTTTCATTGTGAGATTTGATACGTTCACTGCCTTCAGTTCTTATTGTCAACACTTGCAAAAATGGGCTGGCACTGGCACTGCCTGCTGTCAACAGCCCCGTTTCATTTCCTCCTGCAGTTTTCACTCTTCAGTCTGGGATATCAGAAACGCTTTATTGATTGTGCATTGGGAAACTTAATCTGGTTGAATGGATACTGTTCTATCTCAGAACAAGAGAAGCTGAAGGTGAGAGTAGCTAATCTGGTGCTTACAGAGAAAGATGTGGAAAAATCAGAAGCAGACCCTGGCTATTCAAATAGGATCAGGTTTCTTTTAACTCATGGGAGCATTGGGGAAAAGCGACTCGGGGAAAATCTCTTTAGGGAAATTGTGGCCTGTCATTTCTTCATATTTTCAAATGATACAAGATGCCTTTCAGAAGCTGTATGGTGACACACACAATTTTCTAACCTCAATATTTGGATGAGAGGGTGAACCCTATGGGACTGTAATATGTGAGGAGTGATAGGAACTGCTGAGCCTTTATGGCCTTATAGTCTACATTCTTAAAAAATAAAATATAAAAATGGAAGTGTAAGAGGTGTTTCTATAAATTCCTTATTTCTCATTATGAACCTCTAAAATGCTTATAGTATTTGAGTTATAAAAGCAGAAGGAAAAGACCAAGCTGCACTTAGGTAGTGTATATGACTATTAAAATGTCTTCAGATAGGATCTAATCTATTGCCCTTTGTAATCCTGTATCTGTTTCTTGGACATGAAGGTTCACCAACTGTAATCTGTGTTGTAGAGCTGCCAGGCTTTTCTGGTGTTCTTAATCACTTTGTCAACGCAGTAACCATAGATTTTTGCATGGTGTGTTTCATGAAAACTGAATCAGAAACTTAATCCCTTTCAATTGCCTACGTGAGCTGAATAGACTTTGCAGCACTGAGTGTCATGCTCGGAGTATGCAGGCTCCCTGAAATTCCTCCTTCACACAGCAGGATCAGGAAATCCATGGATATTTGTTTAAGGTGTTCCAATGAAATCTCCATATGCTCAACACTCATCATTCTCTGTGCACAAAGCACTGCTAGTCACGTAACATCGCTAATGATTGGTTTTGCACCGTCTCTTTTTCCATGATCTTCATTCATCCTTTCCTAAACGAAGAAAGGAAATATAACATTTAAAAGGGGATCATAATACCAAAATTCCAGGAAATGCATGGCAGAATTAATAATTTTTATTTTTGTGGGACAGCAAGTCTTTAAAGATTGTGTGATCTGCAGCATACAACCCCTTTCCCCCCTGCCAGCATGGTAGATTGGTCAAATCAGAAGATTCCATCCCATCTCTAAGTAATGTTTTATTCTGAGTTGTAAATTGCAAGCTTAGTGTTTGTAAATTACACATTTCCCATACTCTTATCTAGATGTATGTAAGGATTTGGGCCGGAATTTATATTTTGGTTTGTTCTTGGTGGCTCTTGCAGGTAATGGCAAACATGTGCAGTGGCTGCGTGGGAAGGATGGTGAGGTCTGGGTCTGGGTGATGGGAGAAGCCCCAGGTGACAAGCCCTATGAACAGATATCCGAGGAGCTGATAGCAGAGCGAGCCAGGCAGCAGGCACAGAAGGAGGCAGAAGAACTATGGTGAGGATTTATGAATCTGAATTCATGGGCCACTTGGCACAATGGGAGACGTGCATGACCTTGTAGACAGGTAGCAGGTAATGATGTGTAAAGGTAGTAGTAAGTATGTTTTGTGAGCATTTGCTTTCATCTGTTTTGGGAATCTTTCAGTATGAGAGGAATGTAATTTTGTTTTTATTGAATATTGAAAAACCAAAAACCGTCTTTCACAAAAAATGTGGAACAAAGGTTTTCCTTTTGGGGAATTTTGCTAAACTGTTGACCAACTTGTAAACAAAGACAAATGAAACAATCTGGTTCTGAGATGATTAAATTAAATGTATTTTTTGTATCACAAATCTGAGCCCACAATGGGGATTTGGAACATAAAATCTTTTTCGAAATTGGTTTTTGCATTTTGCTTGTATTAATTCTCATTCCAGCAGCTCAGAAAGTGATTATACAGAGTGCCATGCTGGAGTTTCCAGCAGGTTCTTTTCTAGGTTTGGGAGAGATTCAATGTGTTTTGATGCTTGATATTGTGAGGAAGTAGGCCACCTGCCTCAAACACTTCCCTTTGTAGTGTGGTGACAGTTTAAAGAACAGGTGATTCTATATTATCCCTTTTTGTATGAGATTCTTCTTGCTTATAGCGATTGCATATTTAAGCAGGGATTAAAAGCTTCAACCTGTGCTCTGTGTTCCTTTTACATTGTCAGTACTAATATACAGTCTAGCATAGGAATTTGGCAGACATTGGCATTGATATTTCAAAGACAATAAACTTCCAACTGTGCTTTGCTAGACTAACATAAAAATCTTTTTCTGCAGCCAAGGACATTAAAAATATAAAGTATGATTCAGAGACGTCCAAGAAATACTTGTCTAATTTTGAAGGAGCTTTTTTAAGTAGTCATTTATCAAAAATGTTAATTCTTTGCTTTTGGATCATTTGCTCAAATCTGATTTGTGGTAGGTCTCTTGTTAAATACATTTTAATTCTTTCCTTGCATACTTCCATGTAGTCTTATACTAATTGTTTGTTGCAACCAATGAGTATGTATCCTCAATTTAAAAAAATAATCAGTGGCTTAAATTATTTTTATTTTCACATCCTTTTCTGAAGGAGACAAAAGGAAGCTGAAATTACAAAGAAATTCCGGGATGCTATGGCTCAAGAAAAAGCCAGAATAGTGGCAGAAAAATGGAAAATAGAAATAGAGGATCGGAAAGCGGCTAAATTGGAGGAAGAAAAAATTCAGGAGGAACTGAAGGTTTGCATAGACTAATTGAATGTCTTTTAGCATTTTCATGTAGATTCAAAGCTCTTGTCACCTTCAGTGCATGTTTATTAATAAGCTCTAAAATCCAGAGTTGTAATTTTTCATTCTGGAATATACAGACAGCTACATGGTGTTCACCAGAACAGCTGTGTGAGTGATGAGAAAAAATTACAAGTCTCATTCAGAAATGCCAGAACAATCAAACTGGTTATTCAGCTCACACATTAACAGAATTGTTCAGTCAGCTGTGCTGGGTGAATCATACTGGGGGAAAAATGTGTAATTGTGAATTATCTCATTTCAAGTTAGTCTGCTTGAATATATTCTGTGTATTTTGGATGTGTGGTTCACATTTTGAACTTGAAAATGGTGTCACTACTTTCTTCAAAATGATAAGAGATAGATTGTTTTCCTACGTAACATGTGGGAAAAGTCCAGTTGGCTTTGCTGAGAGAAGTTAATTTGCCTGATTTTTGTTGACTTCATAATGGACTTTACAGTATTTCAATGTTTGTTTGAAATAATCTTTTTTTCATATTTTCTTGTTGAAAATAGCAATTTAAAAACTAAACAGGAAAAAATTACCTCTTTCCACCCTTTTCATATTACTTGATAAAGATATAATCTTGTTTAAAAATGAGAAAACAAAATATAATTGGTTGAGCGTGCAGAGAAATTATCACAGTCCTCTGAGTCTGAGATATGCACACTGGGATTGGACGTGATCAGTGAGGCTGGGTTTCCATGGAGAAAGCCTGTAGCAAAATACAGCTTCTAGGAGATCTACATCCAGCAACTTCCATCTATATGCCTCTCCCCTGCTGACAGCTTTCCTTTCCTGGCAAAGTGATTAAAGGTGTGGAAAGAGAGGATGGACTTTGTCCTTGTCCCTCTGTGATTGGAGGAATGCTGAAAAACTCCATGTTAAATTTATGCAGTTTAATTACAAACTAGCGCCGACAAGTTACTTGTCATTGTTAAACTGTGGGCCCAGCGTTTGAGGGTGGCTGTGGAACACAAAGCCAGGCTGGTTCCTGCAGCCTCCTCCACAGAGTTACTTTTACACAATTAATTTGAATTCACAGGAGAGAATGGGGCCTTTGAAATTCGATGTCAATGAGTAATGAAACTATATCTTTCAAGTGCTTTATTAATGTATGAATAATGAGCAGAGCAACTAATTAAACACTCTTTCCTCTGCTCTCTGGAAAGCAAAGCCCTCCTAAAGACTGATTCAGTGTTCACTTATATCTCTGTGGTTGATTTACAGGGCACTTGATGGGGTAAATGTCCACAAGCTCATATTTACTATGCTGTTTCAAAGAGACTTTTTCAAAAAGCAGAGTGACAAACATCTGAGACTCTTAGTGGCCAGTATTCATAATTTTCTATTAAGAAAAATGAATCATTCAGTTGTCAATACGACTAAAAGGAATGGCACCAAATTGTGCCCTTTTTCGTGTTATTGGAAAGGTAATGTCACAGTGATCTGTGTTCCCACTGTTTTCCGGGACATAAGCAATGTCCTCTATCCAGCTGTGTTCCTGGCAGGAGCAAGGAGCGCTGCTGTAACTGAGATGAGAATATGGGTCAGTTTCTACTTTGAATTTCAAATACTAAACTTTGGTCAGGATTTCTGTAGCCCTGTTCATGAAATCGCCAATATATTTATCTTATCAAAGAAACAGAAACCCCTTCTTCCTCTGTGGTTTCCCTTAAATCGAGCATTTGAAGACAATATTTGCAAAAATTTAAATAAATAGATGAAAATTTTTAAAACAAGACTCAGCAGAAATGAACTCTGTGGCTTAAAACATTATTTTGGAAACAAGATAGAATGCAGTGGTTTTTTAAATGCCCCTTTTTTGAGTGTGCTCCCAGCATTTCCTGTATTAATACAACAAAATAGTCTAATTTCACTTTCAGCCCTGGCTATTCAATTGGATCTATAATTTGAGATCTGTTAGGAGAGACTTGGGCTGACATGGGGTTCCACCAGCAAAGATCCAAATGCAGGGCTGATTCCTGGTACTTTAATACCAAACTTTTGCTACTCAGAAAAGCAGCTTATCTATTATTTGGTCTTGAAAGAACACATTTTGTGCATCATGCTGTAGAACTATTTCAAGACAGTAAAGACATTTCAAAAATAGGTGTCTTTCAGAGGCTAATATGATGGTATTGTTGACTTTTCTGTCCACTGGCTTATTTAAGCTCACTTGGCTTTCCTTCTACTTTTCTCGTTTTACAACTTCTGTGATGCAGTGGAAGAAATGCATGAAATATTTACAACCTGAATGAGTGGATAGGTACCCAGACAAGAAAAGAAAGCTATGTTTCTGGTATCCACTTCTAACTACAAAAAAAGGGATAGAACTAAGGTACTGGGAAAAAGAGTAACTGATGAATCTACTTATGTATGACTTAAGTAATTGAAATAAGGAACAAATTACTGTGGTATAAGATGCAGTTAGCAAGCCCACTTTAACAGGTTTAAAATACTTAATGCATTGGTAATCATCCTTCTGTGATGATGACCTGACCCTGTTTAAAGAGGTCTTCAAACTGGGGTATGAAAACTTCAGTCTCTGCTAATGCTTCTTCCTCATGAGGCATTTTGACTTGGGAGATTGAAACTCCGTCCTTTCTGCTGACTTGTTTAATTTCTAACCATATTGTATCACAAACAGTCCTTTTTAAAATGTTTTTATTCCTCTTGACCTATCATGGGACGTTGGGGTTGTCTGCACTAGATAAATGATATCTCACATATCAAAGTGAATGATGATCCCTATTTCCTTTTCCAACACTAGTAGAAAATTATTGCTTTCCTTGGTGTTTCTTAAGCAGAAACACCTTTAATTTATGATGCTAGAATATAAACGTTGACTACTCTATTTTTGCAGTTTAAGGACAGCTATTCTTTTATGCACTTATTGCAAAGGACAAATAAGAGAGCCAATTACTATCATTAATCTTTTTGCTAATTCACAAAGGCTATGAGATCATAGGCATAATTTTCTACTGTTATCAGTAGCTGTCATTAAGATTCTTGAACAATGTGCAGAACTAAGGAAAATTTAAGATGTGGGTGTCAGCCTTCCAGGGACAGGTGATATCCTTCAGCTACATTTGGAAATGAGAGAGAGTTTCTCAGCTCACTCTTCATGTGGTCTACATAAAGCAAGAGAATATTAATAGTACTGTCCTTACGACAACATCAGATACCTGCCAAATTTAATGATATAAGCACAGCTGATGGCATAGCCAGATTGCTTCTTAAAAGTTTCCTGGGAGATGAAATGTGTCTCATCAAAGACGACAGGTTGAGAATCAGCCTTTAGAGAAGAACAGAATAATTAGTGCTTCAGTTCAGGAAATCTCTAATTAAACTCATGCTTAATAGAAAGAACACATTTCAGTCCTGTTGACTTGGATGAGCTTTCAACAAGTCTGAGTGTTTTACTGTGCTCCAAAGTGCTATGGACCTGATTTTTCAGACAACTGCCAGGTGCAAAGTTTAGGAACACAGTGAAATGTCACTGCCACTTGCAGTACCGTGGACTCCTTATGATATAGCAGTGTGCATTAAGTCCTGATCTGAAAGAAACTTGTCTCCAAATAAATGTCAACCACTTGAGCGGGACTGTTATCTTTAAGTGCAAATAAGCTGTAAGTTCAGTTCTGTGCTTTGCTGTGCCAAGAAAACACTGAACTGCTTCCCACAGACAGCACATTTAGGATCTAGGGATACGACAACAGCTTCTTGCTGGGGTTTGGCACCCATTTCATTCTGAAATTGCCTTAGTTGGGTTATTTCAGTAGCAATTACAATAATTCGGTAACATTTATTTTTGTTTTATTTTATGAGTTCACAGTTCAGAAATATGTTTTTCTGCACAGTTGTCTCTTGAACAATGTTGGAAATGAGACAGCTGTTAGTTTTGGTTGGGAATCAGGTCTTCAGGTTTTTCTATCCTATTTGTAAGAAATTGTTATATTAATTTTAAAGAAAAGTCTCTTCCCTGGTGACATCAGTAGTGATTGAGATGCTGAAGCCCCTGCCTTTTTTCTAGATTAATAGTAAAAACTAGTAAAACTCTGGTATTTTCCATGGGCAAATTGGAAAATCTGAGCCACTAAGGAGGATACTTTGCATGTTAGGTACTCAAGCTGTGAGGAGCCCTTAAGATCCAGAGACAAACTTTTAGTAGATGTTTGTTGGATCTATGGCAAGTTACTCAAGAAGTCTGCTCCAGCGTGTGTAGTGTCAGATCTCTCCCAAATAGGAACAGTCTTTAGTTTTATTTTCTAGCTGATCAAAAAGACACTCTTTGTAAATCACAGTGTGTTCTTACCTCCCTGTATGTGACGTGTGAATAGCATGTCCTGAGGATATCCATGGCTGAAATACAGCAGCTTTTGCTACGTTTTATACATTTGCCTCTGTGCAAATACATGCACAGTGAAGTATGTTCCTTTTGTGACACTGGAAGCAGAGAAGAAACTAATGCCTCTGCAAACTCTTTTCTGAGGCAAGCTAGAGAATTTTCTTAAAAAAAGGCTGGGAATGAGTTGGACATAATTCTGCTGTTACTCACTCACACCTCTGTTGTAAACTATCAGGTGGGTTTGCAGGGAAATCTGATCTGGACTCAGCTGGCTGTGTCAGCCTTTGCTGAGAGCAGGCTGTCCTGCAGCTGGGGCCCAGATTGTCTGCTTCAGAGCAGGGAATCCTAAGGGCTCTTGGCTCTGTGGTAGGTAGCCTGAATATCTTCCCTGGGACAGAGGTGATTGTTGAGTGGGCTCAAGAGATTCCCTGCAGCTGTAGTGCACACATCTGACTGAAACTTTCAGGGCTGCCAAAGACATTTCCTTCCAGCCAAAAGCATTGAGGGAATCCCAGGCATCCTTTCTTCAGAGTGGGCTGTTGTAACAAATACATCTTACGGATTTTGCCCTGAGCAGAATGGTGGTCATTCAGCTGCTCTAAGACTCCCTAGAGAGATACCAAGAACCCTGGCAGCCAGAAGCCCAGTTTTCCATTGTAAAAAAACGCAGGACTTTATTTTTGCTTTTCCTCAGTGTATTTTTTTAAATCTTTCTTCTGACCTAAACTCCTCTCACCTGCCTTGGACTGAAACTTTATAACCTAACAATGGCTGATATCAAATACTTAAAGCTGTTCATAATAAAGCTACCAAATGTGGTGAGACACACAAAGGCAGTAACAAGTTTGTGGTGTATCTTCAACTGCCAGAGGGTAGATAAGATCATTTAGCCTGTTGAAATTCTGCAGTAGAGTTAAAGCTGGAGAGGATTCCTGCTGCCTGTTGAATTGTCAGTGTGATTTGTTTCGGCAGGTTGGTATTTCTTCGCAATATACAATTTTGTACTGAATTATCACCTTCCTAATTATTCTGGAAGACCTGAAAAGGTCACAGCACAGAGTACAACCTCTCAACTGTCAGGCAGAGAGTGATGTTTGTAGGTTATTACAGCTCTTCACTCTCAGTTCTGATGGGCAGGATTGCTTTCATGGGGAGAAGCAAATAAACTGGTTGCTGTATTCTTCCAGGGGAGTAAATGTGAAAAGGTGAAATGTTCATTGTAAATGCATACACTGTTTAATGACTGTAGCAAGGGTTGTCTCTTCTCACACACACCTTTAAAGAGTTAATCAATGTACTTGCATATGCATTTTTGCACTAATTAAATAAATAAATAAATAGCAATTAAAACTTTTTCTTTAACTTTTTCATTTTATATGAAAAAGTTTTGGTGAAATCAGAGTCAAGTGCCGGTATAAAGTTTTTGTTGTTTCTTCTTTGACTTAAATCTTCTTTTCACTACAAAAAAAAAAAAAAAAAAAAAAAAAAAAAAAAAAGTAGGATTTTCTTAGTAGGCATTACTGCTTTCCATCAAAAACGAAACCTCTGAATTCTAGTTTTTGGTGATGGAGTTTTTTAATTTGTGTTTTTTGCTTGTTGTTCTTGTATACTTTCATTATTTTACTAGAAACACTCCAATTATAACTACATTAAAAATCAAACCCAAACGAAACTCAGTTTGATTCAGGGAAACTGCTGTGAGATTGATTTCCCCTTCTTCCTGTATATTAAGTTTTACCTTGTGGTTTGAGAGGTTGAATAGGGTACACTTTGATAACCCAGGATTACTCTTGTATCTGTTCATCTCCCTGAAAAGATAGCCTAGATGTTTTGAATTGTTCTAGGTAGTGAGGACATGTGCATAGGTATTCTCCTCATAAGAATAAAGAATAGCTGATCACATACTTTTTCCAAGAAGGGAATACAGCCATTTACTAGCAATTGAAATACGGAATTTCTAATTCTCTAGGGATATTAATAAAGATTTTTTTTTTCCTGAGAAAAATGCTGGGCTTTGAATAAAAGCATCAACTTTTCAAAAATAATGAAGTGTCCACTCAACTTGTGTTTTTAGGACTCAGGAGATAAAAATGCATGGATGATTTGAAATAAAGGTACTAGCAGTTGATTGGAGAGCAATGCTAGGCTTTTTTTTCTCAGAAATAAGAGCAGCCTAATGTACTGTTCATAGAATCGTAGAACGTTAAGGACTGGAAGGGACTTTAAAGATCATCTAGTCCCATTGTTTAGACATTCATCATACCATATTTGTGTTACCTTTGTTTCTTGTGCCTTGGCAGGTGTTAAGATGGAACAAATAACCTTTGAATGAGTACTTTTCCAATGTATTTTCAAATACAAAATATTTACTGTTGGGAAGTTAATACATACTTTTACAGAATTAATATAGCTTTTGGATAGTTCAGCCCATTTCAGAATAAAAAGATGCAGAATTCTAATAAAAATTTATGCATAGGGTAAACTTTCAGATAAGAAGCATCTTCAAATACTGAACAGAAGAACCTACATGTAAAAAAAAGTATATGAGTTATTTTTGCAGGGCTATGAGCAACTTTCAAGGATCATAAAAGCTCAGTTTTGCATCTCCTGAACCCACAGACCAAGGTGAATAGATTTTGGCCTCAGTTTTTAAACCTCAACACTCATATTTGCAGTACTTATTAAAGTAGATCATGGATTGTTTTGGTCATGCTGTGAATCCTGCTGAGATGAAAGTTTGTTTTCAAACTTAGAAAATATACCGTCTTACAAAGTTCACAGTACACTAATATAATATGATGGAAGACAAATGTCTGATTCCCCTTTGAAAGCAGAGATTGATTGTAATTTTTCATAATTCGGTTTATACCATATCTTAAGAAAAAAAAATCACCAGTAAAAAGTCTGTAGGCAAAAAAAAATGTGCTCAGGTATACCAGTTCAGCTGATTGGTGCAATGTCTTGGTGCATTTGGAAATTTCTTTCCCAGTTTAAAGTAATCATGGGATTTTGTTTGGTTTTGTTTTTTCTTTTTCCTGTGCCCAGCTGTTGGTGGTCCTAATGCAATGAGTTACTCAATTCTACAGGTGTGAAGATGTGTATGGTGCTTAAATACATCAGTATCTTCAATGGGAGTACGTGTGGTCTTTAAACAAGGTTTGCTTATGAATTTTAGGGTAATACAAGGTTTGGTGCCACGTGCTAGAACATTTTCTGTATAGTTTTTAAGTCCTAGATACTTACATCTTCCTCATTCATGTGATAGTTGTGCAACTCCAAACATACCTTCCTTAGAAGTTCCTAAGGGGTACCTGTTGTGGTAGGTGAGAATCCCAAAATTAAAAGAGATGAAGGTAATGTAGCCACCCCATGATAGGAAGCAACTGAAGCATTGAGCTTTTGGCACTTTCTTCTTTAGTCACCTCCAGCTTACTTCATTTTGCCTAGAAAAGAGAAGAAGAGGAAAGACAAAAGGGTGAAGAACAAATCAGGCAGCAGGAAGAAATCCGAGCAAAGGAATTGTATCTGAGCCTCAAGCAAGCTCAGCAGCATAATCAGCACAGCGACGATGACCAGGCGTGGGAAGAACAGTGTGAGTAAATTACCTTCACAGGATTAATATATTTCTGAAAGAAAATAAAAGGAGTCTTGTAGAACGGAAAAGGTGTTGCCAAAAATCTCTTCTACCTAGAGCAATTAAAAATGCTGTATTATTTCGGCAGAAATTATCAATTTAAGCTTACAAACAGAAGTTTCGTATTTCTGTCTCAATCCATGTCTATGCCTTACAGAAAATTTTTCATATACAATAATGAGATCACTATTTTTTGTCTAATATACTTAATTAACAGTTTTAGATTAGTAATAATAATTTGGGACATAGTTGTTTTGACAGCTTGTCCCCAGCTATCTCTGAAAAGGTAAAATCTGTCTTCTTATGTGTTTTAATTGCTTCCATATGGTAATTGGGTGAAGCTATGATATCAGTGCTGAAACTCACTTCATTCCAAAAGATTACAGTAAATTATACTTAGATTGTTGCTCTAAAGAAAAAGTCTTTATGATGATGATTCCACTCTATGGAGCTGCTGTTCCTTTTTAGACAACCTGAAATTCTTTGTGAGTATCATAATTGTGATTAACTTAATTGTGATTAAGAGAACAATTATATTACATTATATATGCATTCATACTGTAAATAAAGGTCCACCTTATGACTAAATGTGATTTAATAGCCTATTGTAAATAAAGTATTTGTCTATCTGCAGTCTATTATACAGTTGACTTTAGAAGTAAGAAATTTGTTTGCAAGAAGAATTGTGCATTTTTGTTGGGTGAAGAATATTTTCCATTTCTCTCATCTATACTGATTTGATTACTCTGCAGAAAAAGAAATTGTAGTGACTGCAAAGTAATAGCGCATGGGGTGTGTGTGTGTTATTGTAGTAATTATATGTAACACAAAGGTTAATCAACTAATACTGAAAAAGAAGTTTTATGGATCTGATATGTTATGCAAGAAATACCTCATGGACTAGAAAAGTAATATTACTGTAGTATTACTTACTTCCTGAGAAAAGTAAAAAAGTTTCAAAACATACGATGAATTTATTATAGTTTTAGTCATCATTTCATTAGTTCCCAAGGACTAATTATTGAAGTGCTATTACCTGGAATTGATCTGATAGTGAATCATTCTGTACAACATGAATTAAATCTATATAAGATACACTGGTGCCATTTTCCAAGCTCATAAAAGGCTATGCTTATTTTTGATCAATGAAACCTCTCCATATTACACTTCAATAAAGAGGAAGTAATTATTTCCTGGAGAATTATGTAAATACAGGGGGTATATTTATATGAATAGAAAAACTGAAACTTTCTGTATTTGGAATATTTAAGAGCAGAATGTGTTGGGGGGAAAAGTAGCCCTTTAGTTTTATAGAAAATTATCATCAGCTGTCAACTCAGTAGTACTATGTAATTCATCATTTCTTTGATGGTATCTAATAAAAAAAAAGTACATTTGCAACCATGTTGTTACAAAAAAAACCCCCAAAACCCACAAAAATACAGTCTACCTCTCCAATGAAATTTGCAATAAACCAACATACTATAAAGACTACTAAAACCAGAATTATGGAACAGAGGAAGAAAAGGAATAAGCTATGAAAGGTTTTGACCATGATTTCTATAATGGCATTTTTGGTCTGTCAAAACACTTGTGACGGCATCACGTGCAGTGTGTGGGTATAGTCTGCCACCAGTGCTTCTTCCCTGTGCGAGCTTTGGAGTATTCTGTAAGCTCTCCAGGAGTTCTATCACCTAGAATTGCCTTAGTACCTGTACACCTGTCTGCTTGTCCAAAGGGTGGCCAAGAGCAGCTCTTGTGATTTCAAGCTATTGAGCCTGGTCACAGAACAGCTGTGGTGAACAACAGCTCAGCACCTTCTTGTTGGTGGCACCACAGCTGGGGTTTGCAACCTCCTATAAATTAATTCTGTGCTGCCAGGGTATATGCTGTTATCAGTAATTGATTTAGTATTAAACTAACTGTAGACTAATGACTAGAGTGTATCACATCCTTGTTTATCCTCTTATACTTATCTCAGAGTCTCAATTTATCCCAGTTGGTCTGAGGGCTTAGAACTGTGCTCCATTAGCAATTGGGTGTGACAACTGAAGATATGAAGATTCAGTGTTTAGTGCCTTATCTGAAACCAGCTCCCGGCTGGTTTAAACTGTGCTATCAGACTTTGCATTGAGCTTCCTCAGCATTAATAACATCTTCAATTTCCTTTACTTTACTGAAGAAGCCAGAATGTCCAGCAGGCATTACAAAAGTTTGGAAACAGGAACATCTGAAACTGCTATGTAATGAATTAGTATGTCAGGTTCCCCAAATTTCTCATTTTCTATTTCAGTTCCAGAAGGATTTTATTTGGTTTTGTTTGTTTATTTGGATTTGGTTTTTGTTTGAGGTTTTTGGGTTTTTTGTCCTTTACTGTTTATTGTCATCTTTCCATTTGTTCACAATTACCTATTTCCAAGAAGAAAATTTAGTGGAGTTAGGCAAAGCTATCTATTAGTCATCTTTTCTAAGCAAAAAATAAATGCATGGATGCGTAAGAGAATTACAAGCAGGTGTAATATTTGCCTCTATGCACCAGCAGTGGAAACCATCTTGTTCATTAGGAGCAAAGCCAGGCTCCTCCGGATTCTTCCTCCTTGAAGTTAGCCCTTGTATGCAACAGTGCTGGGGGTCAGTACTGGAGAGGAACAGTATTGCTAGCGCAGCTATTGTAGAGAGCAAATGCAGCAATGATATTGATGACACTACTAACTTATTTAGTAGATGGAATTTAGAATGTGATGAGGATTCATCTCTCCTCATCACATTATCCCTCAGCTGTTTATTGCCAAGGCAATAAGCATAGTGTTGCTAATACTAGTTTCTGTTGTTTGGTTCTGTTTGCTTCTGCTGTTTGCCAGATAACAATAAAATCTCATAGAACTGCTGTGTTAATTGAAATACATAATTTTAGTGCTTTTTACTACCCTAAGTGACAAATGTAGAATAGCTTGAGAAATCAGTACTAAAGGGGAAAAATGATGTTGTAAGAGTAATTACACACTTTGATTTCATATAATAGATATATATTGTGGTATTTTAGAGGGCAATTGTGAGTTAATAAGTGGAACAAACATATTGGCAGGCAACTGAGAAGCTGAATAGTGGAAAAGACAGAGTCCACTTTGTTTTTTTTTTTTTTTTTTGTTTAAAAACGAGAAGCAAGAACTAAGGCTAAGCTTGGATAGAGGAGGCTACACATTCTGACTAGTTTTGGACATTTCTGTGGGCTGTTCCATTTTTTAGTTTTCTAGAGTATTTAAGAGTGATCTCTCTGTGAAAGCAGAAAAGGAATTGCAAAGTATAATAAGTAAAACTGTAGCATGAATATTGATCAGATTGAATATTGAAATAAGCATTCTCTTAGTACACTTACAAACCCCTGCAACCTGCATCAAGCAGTGAAGTGTGCAGATACCATCTGACCAGCTTTACTCATCTCCAGACAAAAATTATTCCAGTAAAAATGTAAACAGAGATGAGTGAGTTGATCTATTCTTACAATTTTTGCCAAGCACCCACTTTTGGTCTCTGTTGGAAGTAGGATACCAGGCTGACTCATTGTAGCTTCTTTTATATTGTTATATTTTTATGTTCTTCTACAAATGTGTCAGTGAATTTATTTTTGTCTGACTTTTAAAGGAATTCATTTGGTACTTATCTTCCACAGAAATTCAAGTGAGTGAGTTTGTTGGCAGGAGCATTCGACAAAATGCTGAATTTTAAAGTGAGTAGTCCCCACATCAGCTATGCATTAACTAAACAAGTGTTCAACATAAAGGATGTGCCCCCTGAACTTCAATACATCTCAGAGTGAGTTGTTGAATAGGAATGAAATTATTTTCATGTTTTCAGATAAGAAGATTGCTGAACTGGAGTTATATTGCACAGTATTTGCAGGAAGTTATTTTCCAATTAGGAAAGGCAAAAAAACCACTGTGTGATTTGTATGTGCACTCAGAAAATCTGAATATGTAGTTTTATCTCATAAACAAGCTTCCAAGAATTGTTAACAAGGGAAAAGCTGAAACAATTTAAAAATTAGGATGTATATTCATAGCACATATTGTTTTCTGCTCTCACATATCTCTTACTGTGGCTCACAGCTCTCCTAAGGCACAAAATAGAGTACAGAAAATGGAGAGTTCCCAGTCTTCCACAAATTACATGATCAAGTTCAGCTGCAGCATGAATTAATCCTCACCTATATCAAAAGATTTGGTGTTAGAAATTTGCCAGCACTACTAACAAGGATTTACTGATCCACAGTGAAAATATAGAAGGCAGTCTTGTGTCTTCACTCAAAAGGAAACTCTAGGTTAGCATAGAGAAATTACAGATTTCCATGAACTGTTCAGGGAAAACAAGGCAAACTCAAACTGACACCTCTAGGATTGTAAGAGCTGTTGCACACACCAGCTTTGTGGTTTATTCTTTGTTGTTAAGAGTATGTTCACACTGCAGGTCATGTGCATATGTCCGAGCTGGCTTTAAACTATACAGCTGTATAATGATGATAGCACAGACTTGGCTTAAATATATTTGCCAGTTTCTCAGGAGGGTTTAGTAACTGTTTTTGGCCTGCTCTGCTAAGGGTACATTCATATTAACACCTGATCTACATGAGCAGCTCAGGCATTTCTACTCAAGCTACAGTTCCATCTGTGCACAAGCATGCTTCATTTTACAATTTCCTGCTGAACAAAGATGTCTTTAGTATCACCAACACTGGAAGAGAAAACTGATGTTGGAGCTGGTCTTACAGGACCTGGCTGAACTGTAGATCTCCTGTGAACTTAACAAATTCCTCGTTTCCCTGCCTTGTCAGTCCTTACGCTATTCTGTAATATAAAAAGAAGATGAAGAATATGTAAATTATTATTGGTAATCTTGATGCAAGATATATGGATCTGTGGTGATGATTCAGAGATTGTAAGATTTTTTTCAGATACCTAATCTCCCTAGTGAAAATATTGACTATTGAATTTGGTGTTTTGCACAGGGATCATGCCAGAAGTACATTCGCTGTAAAAGGACAGCCAGTCAAGAGCAATAACTCTGTTTCTATTTAGGTCAATACTAGAAGTCCAGACTACTTTTGCTTTTTTTATTGTGAGAAAGGTTATGATGTGCTCAAAATACAAGTAATATAGAGTTATGGCTTTTTCTGTCTTAAAATATTTGTGCCAGACTTGATCCAGACGTAATGTTCTGATTCCTAGTGAGATGGTTCGAGCCAAAGAGAGAAACATGAATATTCACAAAATTCTATTGTAAGAAAAATTTGCTGCAGAAATAGGTCTACATTTGCCTTCAGACTTTGAGTGACATTCTCAAGATAGATAAATTTGTGGGAAGTGTCAGTATGAGAGGATGATTCTTGTGGTACAGATCATTTTGTCTGCGGTGTAATGAGAAAACTTTTTGTAGATTCTCGATTGTAATGGCTTTATCCACAATATTTTTCTAGTCACCAAAACCTGTTATGGATGCCAGTGAATTTGATTACTTAACCACAAAGTCCCTTGACCAGTCAGAGTTTTAAAAGTAACTTACAATAATACAGCGATGCAGGTCCACGGTAGAAGCTGTACTGGACATCTTCTAAAGACAGAGGAAAGAGGGAGATTTCTGGGAATAACTCTAAGGAATGGGATAGGAAGAAGGTCAGGGCTGCAGTAGTGAGAAAAAATGGATTAATGCATCCCTATGATGAATGATACAATTCTTCAGATACATCACTTGGAAAATTTCAATAAAAATTCTTCATAATGTGAAGGAGATGACTATATACCTATATATTTATATAAAATCTAAAAATCTCTATATATAGACATATACACATATGTATGAGAACGTTCAAAAATATAAACACACAGACATTCAAAATGTTTTCTGATTGTCGAAAAGTTGGTATTTAACAGTTTCAAACTCTCACCATAGTTTTGTGATAAGAAGTACTATAGTTCAGGAAAATGTATCCCAAGTCACCAGCTTCTGTTGGCACTGATTTATTAGCAAGCAAAAGTACAGTAGCAATGTCTGTTGAAAAGAGTGTCTGCTGCTGAGGAAAGTGGGGCATGGAGAAACCTTGCCTTTTTCATTGCTAGGCAGCCTGTACATCAGTAGAAAAGAATTCCAGAAATCTCCAGGCAGTCTGCCCTCCATCTGTATATTGTGATTGTGACAAACAATGACTGGTTTCTAAATGTCTTGCCAGGTTCCATTGAGCTCATCCTCCTTGCAGTCTCTTTGTGCTGCAAACATGAAGCTCACATTTGCAGTGACTGTTACTGAGTGTCTTTACAAAGGATAAATCACACGAATTTTGTAACTCGTATACTCAAGCATATTTAACTTTTTGAAGTAGCATACTTAAATGACATTATCTACCCTTAAAAATAACGACCTGTAAGATAAATAGTGAAGTCTGTTACTCATGTTTGCTGTGCTGTACCTTTGTTTGTTACTATGTTTATCTAAAACTACAGACTGTGTAGTTAAGTGAAACTGAAATCCTGCCAGTCGTATACATATGAAACATCTATGACTCGTTTATTATGCTATCTTGAAGAGATTTTAGTCCTGCATATCTTTGTACTTATGATAATGTTACATAATATATATAATTATATTTTATAATTCTGAGCTTAATTCTAGGGTTCTCTTTCCCTCATTTGCCCACAAGGTTTTATTTCATTTCATTTGGCTTTGAGCGCTTTTATTGCTTGATTCTATTAAATCTTCTCATAGTTCATATGAATCCATTTATACTTCTGCCTGCTTTAAATTGGGAATGTAACTGAGAAAGATGCAAACAGCTTAATGAAATGCAGCTGTTTGGTATTATGTCATGTATTCCTAGTCACAGGTACAGTCACAGTGGAGTAAGAAATAGTGTGTGCACTTTATGGATTGGGTATGATCTAAGCCAGAATAGTCATGGCAGGATTGATAACTGCTGCTGGAGGAAATAGCTAGCTTCTTTAATATTTGCTTCACTAGATGTTAAAGGTTTGTTTTGCACTGGAATAATTTGCCTGCCTGGAGTTATTTTGACTCAAAAAAATCATCCAAATGGGGCTTGAGGCCCAAAGATCTGATATACAATGAATATTTGCAGAAAAATTCTTGGTGCATTTACTTTATACCATTTCAAAGACAGGATTGTTAATACATTAGTTTTAAAATGAAGAAGCTTTAGTGAAAAATGCCTGACCCGCTCTGGCCACAGCAGCAGTCTTATTTCAGGTTACCAAAATAGGTAATTCCATGGTATGTATTAAATCTTCCAAAAGATATTCTGGTTCTTTATATACAATTTCAGAGACTCATGTGTGACTCAATCCCATCCATAGCATCAGCATGCCTTTCCAATGGCTATTAATTTATCCATTGTTACTGAAACCATTTTTAGACTGCAATTTTCAAGTTGGAGACTTCTATGACTACAAGTACTGTGACAAAGATAGCAGATGCTTTTCAGAAAGAAAACACTGACAAAAAATCCAACCTACATGTTAGTTTTAATAATTGTAAATTTTGGAAGTAACTCCTTCAATTCTAGTTGTACTCATAGTGGCAAAGAATTCTGTGAAACATCAACTTCATTTTAAGCAGCAATTAACATCCTTTCTTGAAAGACAGAACTTGGTGCACTGCCAGTGGAAAAGATGTCTTGAAGCAGAATTTCTCTTATTACAGCCAAAGTAAGTGTCAGATGTAATCACAGTATGTTGGAGGCTCAGTTATTGCCAGTAGTGATCAGATCATTGATATCTCGAGCCTGGCAGGCTTCTTCTAGTACCAGGAATGTCATCCAGTCCTCGGAAATGCATTGCAATTTGTGCATCCTTAAAATGCGGTCATATAGGAATAAAAGGGGTGAATTGTTCTGTAAGGAAATGGTAAATGCCTGCTTGTCTTTCTAAAGTCTCTCCTCACCACCCTTCCCATTCATTCCACTCAGTGCGGCGCTCCAAGGCTGCAGACGAGGAGCGAAGCCACAAAGCGCGCAGGGCGCGGGATGAATACCGGCGACAATCCTTGCGTGCCATCCAGAAGGGAAGAGTGGCTGGCCTGAGTAATTTGTTCCAGGGGACAAACCTGAACAACGGTCAAGAGATAAAACTGAACAACCATAGTGCAAGCCCTTTGCTGTCTCTCTCTGCAGCATCCAGGTTGGTTTGTGCAGGAGTGACTGTGAATTGTTCCCGCTCCAATCCCCACCATCTCAACAAGCTGTTCTTCAGCCGCTGGGAATACTCCATCTTGTTGTATCACTATGAACAGAAAAAGAATGTTTAAAGAACAAAAACAGATTTAATGTAAACTAAATACCATTTATTTTTCAGACAGATTTCTCAGAATTCACAGAGAGAGGGATGAGTCCTTGAAACATCAGTACGTGAGGCTGTGAAGTAGAGAAGTTAAATGCACAAATTGTTAGGCAAGTATTAAGCCTCAAGCATAGCATTGCTTAATAGCTCCTTTTTTTACAGAGAGCTGTCCTAAGTTTTAGCGGAGTTTAATTTTTTCAGGTTTTTATCAGGCCAAATCAAGTGTTTTTATCAGATGAAAGACTAATAAATTCCAATTTGGGAAGCACCATGAATTGCAGAGACGAAAAGGATCCAAAGTGGCACATAAATGCTAGAAAGCTGACTAATCACTGTACTTTTTTACTGGTTATTGTTTATAGCATTAATTTGGCTCCATGTGGTGACAAAGGGAATATGAGCACAGGCAGGATGGTAACATTAAATGTTTAAAAAGATAAAAAAATCCCAACAGCCAATATCCAAGCTCAGAAAAGAGTCCCATTATGTCCTTTTTCCTTACTAGTCAGTGTAGTACCACTGCTTTGACAAGTTCTTGGATCTACTGTATTGAGACACAGAAATTCTCCCATACCAGCAGACAAAAATCCTAGTTTGAGGAGGAATCAGGTTTTCACTTTGAGAGAACAGGATCTTTAAAGTTACCGTCAAATCGATTTGTCCAAGGAGTTCTCTTATTATTTTCCCAAACTGCTTAAACTCTCCTTCAAGCTCAAGTAGTAAAAACACTGCTAAAAGTCACAAATTTTGAGAAAAGACAGTCCATAACTTTGGCTTGAAGTTCTGAGCTACTGCTGTGAGGTTATTTTCTATAGAATTCAGTGGTGCTAGATATAATTCACTACCCAAAAGGGCCTGGAAAAAAGGTAAAAAATATTCTGATCGTTTTCTAGATCATACTCAATATTGTTTATCTGGTCCTAAGCTATGTTTGGACCACAAAAATGAGGAAGTGACTTGTTTTCATATCTCTCAAGTTTTCTCGTCGTCTGTCCATGACTTGATTGTGAAGGTATCAAGAAACATAAAAGTTGCTTTAAACAAATGCTTCAATAGTAAATATACGTGACCTGGGAGGTCAAGGAGGAGGTGCACACTATGTTGTTATTTACTACTGCTGTGAAGGGTTTTTTTTTTTTTGCCTCAAGGGAATGTGCGTTCAGTGTTATGTCTCCAAGTTTTTCAGCATTAAGCATTAGCTCCTGCAGTTTTTACTTTGCCTTGCTATTTCTTTCAAAAGTCACATGAAAATAATATTCTTTTATTTTTACTTGAGATCTCTCTGTCTTTTAATTTCTATGTACCTATATAGGAAACCATTTGATTTTTTCTTACTGTATTTTTTACCTTGTTGAGCGTTCTCTTCTGAATTAAACTCTTTGGCCTGCCGGTTCACTTTTATCCTTTTGCCTGCTGTGGGGTTTTTATTTTTACTTTCGTGGTTGTAGTTCTTTCTTCCTGCCCCTATTGAACAAGCTTGAGCACAGTAACTGTAGACAAACTGACACATTTTGAGATTGAGGGCAGAAAAAATTATGGATGTGACAAGTCGTTCAAAACTAAACTGCATTAGAGAGAAATGAGTTAAGAAACAAGAATGGACAGTAAAGCCATGTAAGTGTAAGAATTTTTTTTTTCCTTGTAGAAAATATTGAAAAACAGGAAATAGGAAACATGTTTGGTTTTTTGCTTTTTTTCAATGTGTGTCTATAATTAAATTCTCTCTTTCTCCCCTTACTCACGGCTGTATCTTCAAATTTTACAATGAATATTGGTCAGATCTGTTCACACACGTTCATGTAATTCAGGAATAGCTATTGCATTCACTGTGGGATTCATCACTTGATATCAACAGAACCAGTGTTTTGTTTAAGTAAGATAAGCTGAAAGGAAAACTCAGTTGCATAGCATCATGCTTGCATTTAGTATGGTATACCTTAGTCTTTATTTGGAGTAGTTGGGTGAATTTTCCACATATTTTACCTGATTTTCCTCCTAGTAGCTAAAATGCACAGAAAGTAGTAGAAAGATTAAGGAAGTCGAGAATGCAAAGGGAACGTAAAGAGTTTAAATAAAACATTCTCTTTTGCCTAGTGGTTTGGAGACAGCTGATTCTGATTTAGAGTTTCTTGCCAGTGAAAAAGTGTATACTGTAAGTAAAAAATTAAAATTCTCTTGTCAATATTTGCATTGAAATAGAAATAAGGTAGGAACGGAATGGACTTAAATGTCCATTGCCTCTTGTGTGCTGAATTGTTTTCCAGTTTAAGTTCTGTGCTTAAGAAAATGTTTAAGGTTCCACTGCAAATGTAAAAGATCACGATATTGTTGTTTCCATAAAAAACTCAAAATAATTTAAATAAATTTATAAAAGGTTAAAGTTGTTCAATGTGTTATACTGAACCCGTTATACTGACCATTTTGAAGCTGTATGTTTTGTAAATATGCAAAAAAAAAAATTAATGTATTGCCTTTTGTTTTCATACACTGCTAGTTCTGTCTTTCAATGCAGTAACATGTGGGAGCGCCCATCTCGACCCTTCTCCCGAGATATCATCATTCGCTGGTTCAAGGAAGAGCAGATCCCTCGACGTGCTGGATTTGAGAGGAACACCAACAGGATTGCTCAATGGTTTCATGGTAATACACTGATTCTTTATTTCTTGCATAGTAGAGCTATGAGCATGTGCTTGGGAAATAAATCTTCCCAGCTTTCATCCCCAAAAAGAAAGTCTGCTGACATTGTGAAACCAACTGCCTGTTAAAAAAAGACTGTTGCATCTTTCCTATTATTAGCACATGATTTTCCTGTTTTATTTTTTTTCCGATTAAGTAGACTAATTTAGAACTCTTATCACCAAAGTTTTTTTCAGCAATATTTTGGCCAAAATATATTTGCTGTAAAATAGCAAGCCAAGCAAATGTACTGAGATCAAGATAGGGTGAGAAAAACTCCAAAATAAATGGCAAATACTGTAGTGATATGAATGACTGACATTCAAGTTTTTAATTTATCTGATTTGCAAGAAGGATTTGAACTCGCATACATTTAATCTCTGTTGTACTTTATAAACTCGAGTAGCAATTTTATTTCTTGCTTCCTTTTGTAAACAAAAATGATTGCATTTTTTTTTTTCTCAAAAATACTTGAGAATGTATGATTTTAGACAGTTTTTCTGAAATGGGAAAACCAATTCCTGTGCAGATCCATAATTTGCTGTCTGAGACTGCCAGAGTTCCTGTCTCTGAGACTTTTACTGTGTGTTCCATTTGCTATGCGGCTAAATCTTTGATATCAAATTCATAGGTAAGACATCTTATTTTCATAAGTATTAGCAATGATCTTTATATTCATTATTCTTAGCCTTGACAATAAAGAGTTCTAGCTTAACTGAGGGATTAGAAAGACTTTGAAGTTAAGTCTCTTATTTTTTTCATTGCTGCTTTTGGTCAGTCTGTTGTTGCTTTGTTTGAAGCACTAAGCTGACCCTGATCTGGTTCATGCTTCTCTAAGCATAAAATGAAGATGTGTGGGTGTTCTAAACTGAGCCAGGCAAGGAAGATTTCTGAATAAGTTTAGCGTTTCATATATTTCAGAATTCTTTTTAGGATACGCAAATCCTTGTGTGTTAAGACATCAACAAGCTGCTATTTTCATTGGCTTTAATTAGTCAAAGACACTGAAGTCAGTCATCTATAACTTGTAAGTACTTCCATTTCTTATTGACAATGATGCAGACAGGGTTGTTTGTTTTCTTACAGAAGGCATGTGAGGTGGTTGCTTTCTGAGAGACTAACTGATTAAAATTTCATTTGTGGACATTTTTCAAAAGCACTTTCAACCATAATCTTTCTGTGTGGTCTAATGGTAAAAGTTTTCCTTGCATGTGGGAAGTTCACGTCCGTATAAATTGCCATAAGTAGTTGTGAGCATAATTCGTGCCTTAAGTTAAGAAGGCATCTGAGCTTGAGTTAATGCCTGGGCAGTGTTTCTGCTAATTTCAGTGGCTTTTGGATTAGTCTGTTAATCACTGCAAGAATTGAGGCATTTATGATCATTCTTTCATTTCTCAGATTGTGTGTTCATATCTTCAGAAACTGTGACTACGCAATGACATTTATAAAAGTGAGAAAAGTACCTCATTTCTCGTCCCACTCAAGGGGCCTGACAAAGATAATTAAGAGAAACTTTCAGCCTAGAGCTCAGGGGTTTTCTTCGCAGGGATCCATGCAAGTGCTGCTTTGGTACCTATTTGCTGTGTTGGTTGTTTTGGCTCTGGTCAGATTCACTGTGACCTTAGTGAACAACTCAGCTGCCTTGTAACTGTTCTGCAGTGGTGGAATCCAAACATCAGGTTGTTACAGTGCAGTAGTCAATGCTGGGTTATGTTATGTGGTGTCTATGTTACATTATGTAATTTAGACAAACTTCGAGGGAAAAACCATCAAAAATATTGGAGAAAAAATTTAGAAAGTGTTTTTGTCCCAGAAGAAAACCCAGATCATCTCCATTGAATTGACCTCCAGTTTGAGGGCAGGAGGAGGTGGGAGGGGAAGGAAACCAAAACCCTTTTGATCCAGACAAAAATATTTTTTCTATTATTTATTTATTTATTTTCTATTCTTTATTCTTATTAGAATTAAGATTCTGATATTTATTGTATATACCTATTTAGGGTCTTCTGTGTGTTGTCATATTTAGGGGACTAGGACATTATATACAATTTTTTATTATTTTTGTCTCTGAACAGAAGTACAGAAGAATATATCTGACTTCTATAAGAAATTGGCTAAGCAAATCAAAGCCATTCTGGAAAGCACAGAATTGCAACTGACAACCTGAGCCCCTGGGGCAATAATATAATTATCATTTGGATAGTGGATGTTTCTGTGGGAAGAACTCCTGCCTAGTGTTCAGTGTTTTCTAGTGATACGGTGACAGGTTCTTAAAACACCAAGCTTCTCTTAAAACAGGCATAATCAGGTTCTTCACATCCTTGAACAACTTCTGTATTTTCTTATATTCCAGCTTTGAACAATAAAATGGGAGTTTCATATTCTGCCTCATGTTAAGGGCTTTTTAAATGCAATGCACAATTATTTATTAGTTTCTTACATGTTTTTTCTGAGGTCAATAGACCTTGTTTTCTTGGACTGTCAGGTTGTTTGGCATTTCAGCTAAATTTAAGCACTGGCTGATTCACTGTCTTTAAATTGTACTATGGACATATCCTATTTTCTAGTTATACAGAGATTAAGTCTTAAGACAGATGTGTTTATCTAAAATAATAAAGTCCAAATAATAACGCAAAAATGTCTTTATCCTCATATATCTGGCTTATTTTCCACTTTAAGTCATCAAAATGATCTGGGTTCTGTTTTAAAGTGTGCAATGTCTGGGGCATTTTCACTTGGGTACCATGGCATGCTTAATGTACCTGAAGTTTTCTTTTGTCTTCAGTTGAAGAATCACAACAAAATGTTTAATTTGAAGCAGTGTGGTAAAATCTGTAGTAAAGTCTTTAAAATCTGAGCATTTCCTTCCTTCCTCACAAAAACTTACTTCTTAAATGAATATTAGCTTCAACTTAATTTTTATTTGTCTCTTGAAATTATCGTCTCTTATCTGAACTCCAACAGATGTTTTTTAAGCTCCTTTTGAACAGGCTTTACTGTTTTCTTGGTCAAAAAATTTGACATATTAATAATACAAACTGTAATGTACAGCTGAATTATGAATGGAAATTAAATTTTTCTTGCTGTGTTCAAATAATAGGTCCCTGCCAAAAAACAGATCATTTACCTCTACAGTCTAGAAGTTTGCAAAAAAAATAAATCTATTTTTACATGGTTTTAATAACTGAAACCCATATTTAAATCTTGTCATAAATAATAAAATTATATGATCTTTACTTCATTTGGATTGGGAAGATATGAACCCTTTTTTATGGTAGCTTATGCTCACCTCGTGGCCACAGTGCAATGGTGTTCCATTCTCAAACTGCTAAAAAAAGAAGAACCAGATCAAATAATTAAGGTGTCGCTGAGACTTTCTTGGAATATGAGGTAATTGATGTCTATATCTTTTGTGCAAAACAGCATTTTCTTTTGCATTATTTAATAGCTGCCTTAGGTTTGAGTGAGAAGAATTATGCCTTTGATTTTTTGACAATGAGAACTAAAAAATTGGTCTAAATTTAACTAAAGGTACATTCTGCTCAATTTGATAACCAGAAAGTTAGTAATCATTTTCTGATTTCTTATCTGCTAGTTGATGAGTATTGGCAGATAAATCAAACATTTTAATGTTGTATCAAGTTGTAGAAGTGTTTTAGTTAATCTGAATTCAGATCACTCTTTGCCAAGATCTCAGCTTTTGGCATGTTTTGAAAGCAGGAAAGTAAATTGGTGATTAGGATGGGAGGTCTGACTCAAACGGTTGGAAAGAGAGACACACTCATTTTTTTGGCCAAGTTTAGCTTAGACCTGAAATTTTCTTTTCAAACCTCTGTGTAACCCCTTCCCAGTAAAGGGAGAGTTACCATCTTTCCCATTAGGTTAAAGAGTTTTGCCAAAGTTTGTCACAGATAATGTAGTTTTCAGTTTGCTGCAGACATAAGACACTGGGAATAGAATTCCATGTGGCAACAAAACTAGAGGTCCCTTCCTCCAGTAAAGCATTTAACAAAAGGCTTCTCGTGGCTGAAACAGGCAACACTTCCATTTGTTTGCTCTGTCAATCATTTGTTCTTTAACTTTTCTCCTGTGCTTGAAATCTGTTTTAGCATTTTTTTTTTTCCATTCCTACTAGTTTATCAGCTGTTTTGATGGTTTCGATGTTTTCAGCTTCAAATGTTAGACTTTTCATTCTCACATATTTTGTTCTGCATTTCATTATTTTCAATTCAGAGCATAGGAGTGTTGCTCTTTGCAAAGGGTGTTGATCTCAAAATATTTCCTCAGCTTTAGTTAAGACCAATATCTTATGATTATTGATGTTATTTATCCACAATATGACAGAGATTTCTGATATGCAGTGAGTATAATACAGAATTTTTTCATAGCCTGTCTGTGGGGTGCCCTGTATTCATGTTTGCTAAACATCTGCTGTATAACTATCAGATCTCCACTTACCTTCAGGTTGAAAGGAAAGTTCAGAGGCTGATATCACAGATCTGGAAACATGAGGTAGCTGCCCTAAAGGTTGTGCCTTTACAATGTCATTGCAGTAGCATGGATCCTACTGTGGAGAACTTTTTCATCATGGAAAATCAGAGTGGTGGTGCAGTTACTGGCTAAGGGAATATTGAGCTGTGAAGAAGCTGATCAGAGTAGGCTGAAGGATGGATTGAAGAATGCTGAGAGAATCAGAAGCTGAATAATCTATGAGGTCAGGGGAGCCAGAGAAGACAATTTTTAGTTTAACAGGAGCATGTTGCAGAGTTTACAGATCAAGGCTTAATTTCAAATGGCTGATACTCATTTCAAGAAGAAACTTTTTTTTTGTGAGTATAAAAACTAGCACACCTAAATAATGACAATGCTTCTGCAAATCAGGTAGAGGAATCAAGACTTAATATTTCTAAAAGTCTTCTAGTTAGGAGTCCTTGAACAGCAGTGGCAGCACTAAGCATATTCTTATAGCTGAACTTTGGGAGATGCATATCATAAAATACAGCTTGTATTGAGGTATTTGGTGGATTTCGGTATTTGATTATGGATGTCTCAAGTCAGACACATAATATGAAAAAACACAAATGTTTCTCTCAGCTTTAATATAGCTCTCAGCTTCCTTCTTAAGAAATCAGAAGTGTTTTGCTGTTTTCTGAGAAATAAGATGATCCTCCACATACTAAGTCATTCCACTTAAGTCATAATGATTGTTTCAGTCTGTCAGTTCTTTTGAAGGCTCTGGAATTGTTTTCTTCATGCCATTAGAGTTCCAAAGTGTCTACACAGACAGGTTATTAGCAAACAAAATAAATGTTTTAGATTCATAGCTCCTCTTGGAAGGCAGCAAAGTATCAAAGTGAGGTAATGTGAGCTGTAACATGCTGCAAGGAGAAAGGAAGCACAAAAGAACATCAGGGAAATTGTAGAATGAAGCAATTGAATAATTAATGTAAATAGGGTAATTGCTAGTGTGAAATGAGCTTTTTTATTCTTTTACAATACATTGTCCTTCTTGACTGCTTTTTAACTGGAAGCTATGTTCTAAAGATAGAAGGCAGCAATTTTTCTTAGCAGGTATTGTAGACACTAAAAATGAGAGATAATAAAGAACATGTGACCACAAAGGGGAAACAGGTTTGGTGTGTTAACGGTTTCATGGACACAAACAGGTCAGGTGCAGAGCCCATACAGTGCAGTGCTAGTTAAAAATAAAATTTTAAAAAATAATTGTGTGAGACAATTCTTTGCATTTGTGAAGAATATACAGGAGCTTTTTCATAAAGTTTACTTCCAGGTGAATTTACTAACATCCTAATGAAAAAAAAGATTGAAAGTCAAATTGTTTTACATTCTGAGTATGTCTTGCCGCCTTTATTTAAAACACTTTTAAGATTTTCTCCTCCATCTGCTGCTTCAGGCCATATAAGCAATTATGATTTTATTTAGTAAGCCATTGTGGAAGATTACTGTATTTACCTGTAATTTTACATTACAGCTCTGGCTCTTTTTTGAACTAGATTGTATGTGAGATTTTCAACAGAAAGCTCTGCTGTTAGTGTTTGGAAATAAGGCTGTCTATAAAAAGCATGTGATATAAGAGCATGAATAATTTGGAAGAAACTATCTTAAGACATAAAACCCATGCTTTTACACCAAACGTTGCATACAAGTGAAAAGCCCTGACATCTACAAAGTTTTTTTTATGGTAAGACTGGAAGAAATTATGATGACTGTTTATGGTGACCAAAGCAAATGCAGAATGCCTTGTTTCCAGCAGCCTGAACTGCAGCTATGATACCCTTTGATATATATTGCAGTCTGGTCTTTACCTGTTGGATCATGCTTTCTCCTTTCAGTGACAGCTGTGTATGTGTTAGCTGGTTAGTTTGTCCATGTACAAGGCACACTTAGATGTCAGTCACTACCAGCAGGAGTCATTCAGCTCATACTGTGTATCTATAAATGCTGTACCTGGATGTTTCCTGATCATCCCCTCTAGCATACCACAGGCGTCCTGTGTAGAACCTTGTTAGTCCTGGATGAATTGCTGATATCCTGCTTACTCTTAGCCCGTATCTAATTGTTTATCAGCCATGCCTCCAGCTCTTATTCCTTTGCAAGCACACTTACCAGAATATGCTTTCTGTTTCACAGGCTTTTATATATATTTTTTTCAGCTTATGATATACTAAGTTATATTTATTATTTCATCTGCAGTATTTTCTGTTCAAAGCACAGCAAACACTTGCAGACCCAAGGTCGGTAGATTTCACTTGTTTCCCAGTGATGAATGCCTTACTGGTCCTTCTGTCTTGCTTCACTAAGTATTGAAACTGCAGTCCTATTGATCTAGCCTCAAGAGAAAAGATTACCAGTTATTAGCTTGACAGCTCCTTTGAAGTAATACTATTTTCCTGCGAAGCAAAGAGAGCTCTCTCCAACAGGGTACTAGCAGGTATTATGTGTAGTCATGCAGTGGAGGAAACATGGGGCTGTGTGAAATTATGTAGCTAGTTTAGCTTAACTCCAGCTCACCCAGTTAGGAGCAGGTCATGATACTTCAACTGACCAAATTTATGACAATAGTCAAGGTTCTTCCTGAAATTAATACTTTCATACCAGGAGCATACAGCAGTGCCCAGCTGCTTTCACCATGGCAGACAAACAGTAGGAGATGATATAAAAACAAAGGGAAGGGATTTCTGTAAATCTATAAGCAACTAACCTCTACGTGTGACTTGACTATGTGATGCTGGCATGGAGACAGAATGAGGTGGAGTGTGGGTAACATTCTTCCTCTGCAAACGTTTCTTCCGTCTTTGATTTCAGAAAGAGTTCTTCCTCATTCTCCCGGGCTTTCAGTGAATGGGGCTGTCAAATCACAAACTTATGAATCTTTTTAAGAGGTAAAACTCCAAAGGAGCTATGCAGATTTGCACACGGATTAGCATTGGCTCTGAATGCTTTATACCCTACCTCTCTATCCAAAATTAACACCTAAAATATAATACACAATAGTTCTTGATCTTTGGTAGGGACGACTCATATCTAACTTATGTATAGTTCTGTGGAACATTCTGCCGCTGCTTTTACCACTGCTTCTTACAACTAAACGCAGCATGGATCTTTTGTGGGTCCATGTGGCTATTGTAAATTCTTCCCAGTATGCTTGATAAAAATAATCTTTTGTACTTGAAGTGACCTGCAAACATTTATAGATATTCAATATAAACTATAAGAAAGTAATATTTCATTAGTCATGGGACAGAGCTTCCTCTCCTATTTTCTATCTTAGCCATATTACTGCTTACAGAGTGGGGACAGAAGCTTTGATGGCAACAACAAATTATTCTGCATAGTCTGTGTTCAGTTCCTCTTATCATGTAAACTGGAATAGTTTAATTCATGAAATTTAGTATGAATGAAAGACTCTAATTTCCAGACTTTGAATTTAAAATTGAGTAAAATCTGTTTACTTCTGTTTGTAACTTTTTCAGAACTTGAGATTAAGTTGATTCCTCTATCGAAGTAATTTCTGTTACTCAGTAGTGGCTTCAAACACCTAATTCAGGTTATCCTGCTGTGAGTCTGAGCCTAGCTGTGAGCTCACTCACTTCCACTGCTGATGGGAAATGAGGCAATTTGGGGCCTGTTTTTAATGGCTTAACTGAGAACTGTGTCAAACCCCAGAGGATGTCCAGAATTGGATCACTGTCAGAGCTGCACACGGTTATTGTATTGCCGCTCGTTAGGTGTGAACTTTTTACTATCCCAATGTCCCAGTGTTCTCATTTGACTTTCAATGGGGCTTCAGTGTCTGATGCACTTCATTGAGTGATTAAAGGCAACTTTTTTTCCCTCAGGAATAGTACATTGAATCAATATACAAAAATGTTTTAAGCAGCTAGAAAACACTGTAATTAACAAAGTTAGCCTAAAAAATTTAGCCAAGTGTGTGAGAAGAAATATTATTTATCAATATTATCCATAGATTTAATTTAGCTAGAAAAAGTAGTATAGTTTCCTAAATATGTACAGAAAATGCTTTTTAGAAATCTGTCTGGAATTGCTATTTTAATTTTATTATGGGGAAACACTTCAGATACAACATGATTTAAATTTGTATCCCTTTTAGCAATAGAAGTTCTAATGATTACTTGATTAAAAAAATGTAGAAAGATTTCTTATGAGCTCAGTAATGTCATCTGCAAGCTTCCCACAGATATAAATAGATTTCAGATTTGGCTGCTAATGTACCTAAAAAAGTACACATTCTTAAACCTTACCAAAAGGGATTTTATTTCAGGAAAAAGAACATTTTCCTTCACCTGTGAGGAAAGCATGAAAAACAAAGAACACAATATATTTTCTGCTTAGTTATCTGTTGTAATACTCAGCTGTAAAATTTGAATTCCAGAGCTCCGTATTAGTTGTGGTTTTTATTTTTCTCCTTCTGTTGTGAGAGCTCTGCTGATCCTGTGATATACTAGCACAGATGTCATTTAGGTTTATGGAAAATTCATCTTGACAACTTCTTCAACATCTGCGAGGTTATAGTGTTGTAGGTGTAAGGTGCTGTAAGATGCATGTGCTTTTCAAGACCATCAAGAGAGCGTGTGTGTTTGTTTACATGTCAGCGTTTCATACTTTTTGGATGTATTAATTTAATTATAAGAAGAAGAAAGGTCAATTAGTTATTTTTGATTGTGGGCTGTATTTTTCTTAAAAATGAGCAGCTTTTTGTTATTTAAAAACAAACAGAGAATGCATTCAACTGTTTTTCTTCAGTCTAATTCACATTCAAGGACATTACAATTACAGCCTTCTGGAAAGTTTTTATACCTTGTCCTCACAAATTTCTGCCACGAGCCAGCTGCACTATATAGTTGCCATTATCAGCTGGTATCTGCTCATTGTATTCATGATACTCATGTGTCAAAGTAGCTATAAACTGTGGACCAAATTTGTGACAATAGTTGAGGTTCTTCTTGAAATTAATGTTTTCAAGCCAAGAACATGCAGCAGCCCTCAGCTGTGTCATAAGGTACAAGGAAACATATAATGGGAAGAGAGAAGCTTGAGCTCACTGCTCCCTGTGATAATGCCAGTCTGGTCCCTACACACCCAAATAAGCCTTGGGATGACTTTGTGGGCTGATGTAGAAAGGACCTCAGAATCTTAAAGTCAGCTCTTATTGCTGGAGGTTGGATTAGAGGTTTAATGAGTGTTATTGGATGCTGTGAAGAATCAAAATCTAACTTGCATATACTCAGATAAAGAGCAAATTAAAATTAAAACAGCATAGCTGCCTCAATACGAATCAGTATCAATATAAAAAGGCCATTGGAAAACATTAGGTATTCTAGCAAATTAGCAGCTTGTCAGGGGCTGTAATGTAATATTTTGTTTACTACCACGTAACTCATTAATGTCTAGACATTTCAGTATCCCTTCACTGGGCAAATGCTCTTACAGTGAGACCACTAAATTAATGAAATTGTATTCATAATACATTCCCAGTGTACTGAAAGACAAACCAATACTAGCATGAACCAAAGCCATTTATCTAGCAATTATAGCAGGAACACTCCCAAAGAAGGCTCTGAACATTCTTAATGCTCAAAACATGATCAATCTAGATTTTACCTCTCTGTTAACCAGTAGAATTACAAACCCTTTCCTGCCCAGCCGTGCATTTGGTGTCACATTATTCAAGATGTTTGTCCACAAAAATTTGACATGTACATGAAGCTTACTAAGCATGGGTGTGTTTGGAGAGATTTGGGTTTCAGTTCACGTACAAGCAGCTTTTGAATATCTAATAGGCCTTTCTCATGTCAAAGTCTTACCTCTCTGTTTCACAGCAGTAACTGTGAAGCTTGGCATTTTTAGGTAGAACTGCAAATTATTGCCTTTATGGAAGGTAATTTAAGTATTAATTCATATATGCATCATGTAGAAAATTTGCATCATATATAAAATAGTTTGGATCCATCCGCTGGTCTAAAACCAACCCAGTTGTCTTCCTTTTTATAAACACTAACATAGTAATTGTTCTTCAGATGTTCTAAAATATGCTTTCATTTGGTACATCTTATTCTTTATTTTTCTAAATAGGTTGAGAGTGTATTTTCTTGCAAATGGGAAATATAATTATATATTTTTAATGTGTTGTTATAGCCAAATAAAATATGTCAACCTTCTAATGAAGACTGTTTGTTCAGTTTCTAAATCCAAATTTGAAGTGTTGGGCTTTATCTTGTTTAAAAAAATGGAAAAAATTGAAAAATGTATTTAAGAGATTCTGAAATATACTTTTTTTATGATGAAGACATTATACTGCTTTTTTATATCACATACTGACAAGCTTTATAGCAATGTGGTGAAGGAAGAATTACTTACCTTTTTTTAAATTATTGTACTGATTTTCTAGAGGTGAGCTTGAGAAAGTGGCACTGTTGGTTTTCTCTGAGATTTAACCATTAAGAACTTCAAGCTTTTTATAATTTGGCTCAGGACTGAATACACTTTTTCCCTCCTGTTTTTTTTTTTTTTTGATGGGGGGGAGGAGGTTGTGGGATTTTTTGTTTGAATGTGACTCTTTGAGATGGTCTGATAAAGGCAGGAATTCCTGTAAACCGTGGTCATATGGATATGTCTGCCTTGCTTTTATTTGTCTTTTTGTAGTCCATCTCTGCGTCATGCAGCCTCCATGATTTCAGAATATTCCTGTTTATTTTGCTGCTGCTTAGCTGATTTGATGAAATATGCCAGTAGCTTTCTATTATCTAAGCAATTTTTTCCTTTTCTTCATTTAGTGAATCCAGTGACTATGTTTCATAGCCATTTACAGCTATGGCAATAGTGACACAGGGTACTCCACAAGGACTTTATGTTGCTGTTCTACTCATTCCTTTTGACATAAAATCAGAGCACATTACAATATTCAGTAGTTTATTACTGTTATTATTAGAAAGCTTTTTGGCACCTGCTTGTCTTGGTCCAGTCTGTGTGGACAAGGGTCTGATTTTTTAATTTTTCTGTATTTTCTATACTTAATTACATGATGGAAAAATGGCTATAATGGGTCACAAGACTCCCCCAGAATAAACGACTACACAATATACAAGACAAAATTTAATCAGGCCCTAACTGTTTTGCCAGAGCTTATGTTGATTTATTATGTAATTTATTCAGTAAAATGTCATAGTCACAACCTAGAAATTAATGGACTTTGAATGAAATCCCTAATTTTCCTCTAAATGTGGTATATTCATGATAGAGCATGCAAATGGTAGGATAATGTCCTGATTTTGGCTGGAATAAAGTACATTTTTTCTTAGTTCACAGCGGGTTTTTATAATGATTATTTTTTATGGTTATCTCTTCTATCTGTCTCTAAATATGGCCATGTTTTCAGAAGAGGGGCAGGTTACACAAAGAATCCAGTCTGCATTGCAAACATAAATGATTATGTGCCTAAGCATCCGTGTATTCACAGTTCAGAAGCATCAAAACTTATTTACATATCAATACTGCAAGACCATAAGTGAAACTATATAATTGGTTTTAGCATATTGTATTTTTCTTATGTCAAAATTATTTGAAGACAGAAAGAAGCATCTTACTCCTTAGGAAATATCAATGTATTAAAATTAAAATTCTGTAGTGCAGAAGCAGAACCTGTTCCTAAAGTAAATGTATGTGTATTTTTTTAGCATTTAATTTTTTAAATAATACCTATGGAATGACATGTTCTGTAAAATATTCTACAATTCAGTCAGTAATGCTTATTTTGGAGATAGTAAAATGTGTAGCTGTTTTAAAGGACTGCACAGTTTATCCTTCTAAGTAGAGGTTTTGTGCTTGACTTGTCTTTATTGTTGAGATTAAACACCTGCAGATTTGCAAGTACAAGAATTTCTTCTGTCAGTGCTTTCCAAAGAAAATCTTGATGGTTAAAAGTGCATACAGACTTGAGAGAAGGGAGATACTGCAAGCTGATAAAAATCTGATGAGATGTATTTTTTTCAAAAACAATCCCTGAGACTGACAGTAGTTTTAACGCTTGCAATTTTTCATACTTGTCTTCCACTTGCAGAAAGTGTGAAATTGGAACATTTACACGTGCTCAGTGAGCAGGTGTGTAGTGTTTTAGGCCCCACAGGCAGCTTTCATGGCAAGTCAGAGAACTGACACTCAGTTCTGATTGTAATGCCTTCAGTGCTTAAAGTGTCCAGTGACTGATGATTTTGAATCACAAATAATTTCTGCTTTTATGTATTTCTTTAAATTCTTTTTTAAAGGAACCTTTGATTCAAAAACACATTACTCCCAACTTCACAAACTTCCCTCAGTTTCTGTGTGTTCAGAACTGTACTTCGCAACTGTCCTGCAACAACTTCCAGTCAGCCAATAATGGGCTCTTTAAAACCATGTCTCTGCAGGAATGTCATCCCAGCCAAGGCTATTTAGCAGTTGTGCTGTTCCATGTACTATTATTTTTGGTCCATGCATTTGCCCTGGGGTGTCACTTAGCAGTGTTGCCTTGGAATGGTTTGCAGAGAGCCAGGAAGGTTCTATTGAGTCTTCTTTTAACTAATTTTTCTGGTATGTCTTTTTTGCAGAAATCAAAAAACCTCAAAAAAAAAATCTCACTTTGAGCTTTGTTGTGTTTTGGGCAGTTGGTTTGGTAAAAGCTTAGTCTTCCGTGCTTGTTCATGTCCATGTGCCTGTCCTCAGAATATTTAGTAGAAACATGAACTTAATAATGGCTGGAGTTATGAGAACATAAATATGTCCCAGGAGGGCTTTTCCTCTCCCTTCTACTCCTTTTACATATTAGCTTTCTCATCTTTTTCCTCAATTTAAATCTAATTTGCATGCTATAAGATTTTCTCTTTCATTTTCAAATCGAGCAAAACTTGAGAATTGAGATGAGAAGTAACAAGGATGAATAATACAAACAGATGAAGTTCTTGCAAAAGATATCCATGACCTAGAATTCCCCGTTCATTTTCCTCTGTTTCTTGCAAGACCAAGACTGAATGAATGCAAACCTTCTGTTTACTTGGAGGAAGGATGGTGAATATTTGCCATTAACCTAAAAAAACTGCTACACTTTTCAGTTTTCACACAAAACACAATGTCAGTGACTTGTACCAGAACAGATGTGGTATTCTTTGCTGAGCCAGGAACAGAGCATAAATCAGTTTATTTGCTCTGTTTTTATTTCACCACTCTATTTCACCATCAGGCTAGTGAGTTATTACTGTGTGCTTTACTGATTAAGCAAATTTTCATTTTCAGGAAATGCAGCAAGGTCTTAATATCTACTTAGCGTGTGCCACATCATGCAGCCATCACAGAAGTTTATTGATAGTCTGGATAGTCTGTTGTCTTTTTCATATATAAGAGAAATAAAAAGTCAATCCCACCTGTATTGTAAGGAGGTGAATGCATCCTACTGGAATAATATTTGTAACAAAATTCCCTATTTGGATCTGTGTACTGATATTTTCTCAAGTTTGAAATCTTCCTCATGAATAAACATATTCTCCGTGGTATTTGCAGGAAATGTAAGGGATTTTTAACAGTGTCTAGAATGTTTATATAGGTCTGGAAGTATTTACTGATTTAAAAAAAACCCAGCCAAACGGAAGCAAAAACAAACACCCAGCCCTCCTGTTGTTAATCTTTAATTGATTTCACTACAACATAGAGGCTTCCAACTTTGAAACACAAGACTGTTCCAACAGTGAAAACAATACAAAATGAAATATTCTTTATCTGCAATTTCTGTCAATTTACTGATCATACATGCTAAATTAAACACAGAGAATTTAGTTTGAGAAACCAATGAAAATGGAATGGTAAACTGTTCATTTTTTAACATGAGCTGCTTTTAGATATTTAGATGAGAAGAGAAATCTCACAAAAATTAAAGGGTAATAGCAGAAGTTTAATGCAGGGATTTCAGGACAGAAGAGCCCATAACAAAAGAGAAAATAAAGAAATATATATATGAGATAAAAGGTTAAAAGTATTTTGTGCTGCCTTTTCTCTTCTGATAGGTGACAATGTACAAAGAGAGGAGAGAGGTTAAATTGTTTTTCTCCCAGCTAACTCATTCTAATGTGAAAGGAAGGAAAGAAACCAACACTAGGCTTTGAGAAGGCATCAATGGAAAAATTTACAGCTTTATTATACAGTGTATTCAGTCAAGTAATGCCAATGCCTTTCTTTTATGTGCTGCACTGCTTGCTATTGAATAAAGTGTAAATATTTTGACAGTGAGTATAAAGGGTTTTAAAAGTATTTGATAGTTTGAATGTAGAATGAACTTTAAAGGAGATAATTAAAGGTATATTTTCTGCGGAGTACATAGGGAGTTAACTGTGAACCACACTGGCAACAATGGATGTAGCACACCTGATTTTCTGCAAACTTGAAGAAAATTACCTATTATAACTGCATTGCTCTCATTTAAATGGGATTTTTGAACATTCCCAGGGGAATAAGGCACTCATTTCTTCCAGAATTTCAGAAGGTTTTTAATTTCTTTAAAGAATCTCATTCTTAGGGAATTAAGGAAGCTTCTGAGGTCTAAGTTTTCTTTATTCTGGGAACTGCTGCACCCTAATAGAATAGAGAGCTGAAACCAAAACAAACCAACTAACTAAAAAAACAAAAAACCCCACAAAAACACCCTCACCCAAACAAAATGAGGCCTCTGTATTTTTACCTATTGTACTTTTCCTTGATGAATTTCTTCTGTGCTAGAGACTCAAGACAGCCCTATGCACCTTCAAGGAGACCTTGTCTAGGGCATGATGCATTATCAATGTGCCTCATCCTTGCCTAAAGGGATCTCTTGCCATCAGAAATACGCTATTCCTCTCGATCTTGGTTTTCTATTCTTGTCTGTATGTAGCCCAGAGCACACTTTCTATACTGAGCAAGACCTACCAGGGAGGTAGCTGAGTTTCATTGATGTGTTGTTTCCCAATTCTGCGCATGTCAAATGTGCCAGGATGGTTACAAAGGAGAGGAATGGTGAGGCATGGGTAATGGACTCTTGCTCACCTTTCAAAAGCACAGATTTATCTCTGTCTTAGGTATATCTCACTGCATGTGTGACCCCTGAGATTGTACAGAAGAAAAGGTGGTGAATGTGGAGCAAAGAAAGCTTTCTCCAGAGGCTCCTTGACCAGTGTCACTTCATTTTGCCCATAAAGCTCAGAGGAGGTCAGCCCCATACTAACCTCAGATAACTCATATGTGACATGGCCAGTCTATTTCAAATGCGTATTTTACCTGTTGATTTCTAAATACATCTCAGCTTTGCCTCTCATTGCAGTTCTATGCAGACAGGAAGGTTTTATTTACTCATATTTTAGGTTTTGCTTTTTATGACCTATTTCAGGTATTTTCTCTGTTATCCATATCTATAAATATTATTAGGACCTAGATTACCAGCATACAGCACAGTGAACATGAAATATCTGCATTCTTACTAGCATTACATAGGGGGAACTCAACACCCCTTGGTTTTTGGGCCCTTGTCATGACATTTGTGGCCAGGTTTTTAAAAAAAAGAAATCCACAACAAAAAACCCACAACCCCCCCAAAAGCCCCAACCAATCTTTGTACTGTGTTTTTGTTGGATTTTTGTTGTTTCTTGGTTGTTTTTTTTTTTTTTTTAAGCTGGCCATTTATTTCAATGCCTAAATGTGAACAGAAATCTTTTGAAGATCTAGTCCCATGTGACTTTATCCTGCTTTAACAGCAGATGGGGAATAGCTTCAACAGCTTTGCTTCTATTATCAGATGTCTTTGATTTACTCCCTTGTTTTGCTTTTTAGCCTTTATTGCTTTTATTCTGCAATAGCAGAAACAGAGCTATTGTTACCTCTCAGCTACAGCTTTTCTCACACGGTACTATTGATCTCTTCTTTCACTGTTTGTTTTGTGTCACTATCCTAAAGTGTATTGTGACTAAAAGGAAGGAGAGAATGAGGTCTCTGTAATATAGTGGCACACTGTAAGATCCTATTGCTGCAAATATTTGTGCATGTATTTAATTTTGCCTACTAGTCCTGCTGGAGATACCAGAGAAATGACAAGGTGTGACCTAAATGTGTATTCCATCCTTTGACTATTTTATTCACAGCTCAGTCTAGAAACCACCAAATAATGGCATTCTTTAAATTACGTGTGACATTGGTAATCTCAAGGATAACAAAAAGTATTCAGTCTAGACATTACAATTTTGTAGATTAATTGTGTCCTTCCCAATGAACAACCATAAGTACCTTCAGTCAGTTTAAGAGTCCACATACAGACTTGTACCTGTGGGAGAGAATCGAAAAAGTCAACCTGAGTAAACTTGCTTTGAGTGATGTAGAGACTGCTTTTCCTTGAGAATATAAACTATTGCTGCTGTAGTTCTTGCACTGCAGGGAAGCAATCACTTCATCTTCCCAGCTTTTATGCTTTTGAACTTTTGGTGTGGTTGAAGGAGCTGGATTTTTCACCTTCTCCTTGACCAGAGATGGTTGGTAACGTCATGCATTCAAGTATTTATTTCAAGCCTTTACTCTCCCACCTTATTATGGGATCTCAAAAAGGTCAGATTTATTCTAAACCTTAGATCCCCAGCTTCAGTTCTCATCTTACATGAGGAATAAACACAAACTGTCTCTTCACCTTCAGTGGGCTCTGAAAACACTACCTCCCTTCATTAGGTTCATAGATTAATGTTCTTAGAAGCTGTTCTTATTCTTCCTGACTGTGGATTATGTTAATGCTGGCATGCTAACACAGGCTGTTAGCTCGTCAGAAACCATACTGGCTGCAGCTGGATCAATTCCTTATGAATTTCTGTTTAGTTTTCTGATTAGTTTTTTCAAAACTGATTTCCTTTGTTCAGATTTTGATCCCAAGTAGGTTTGATCTTTATTTCCAACTACATAATTTTCATAGTGAAGTAGGCAGGTATGAGGTATTTTCTGCTCCTCTAACCAGATTTTTTTTTTTTCTGATTCAGAATGCCCCAAATCCTAAAATCTGTTCTATACAAAGTTATTTTGAGGTTTTTATAGTGTTTTAATTTTTTTCAGACATATATTTCTGCTGTTTTTTTTCATGGAGAGAAAAAAAATGACTCTGAAATTAAGCTTTTGAGAGAAACATGATTTGGAAATTTTTTGAAAACCTGCTATTTTGTCATTGGGAAATGTTCTATTCCAATTTGTACAGTTAAAGTAGTATGTCTGTCTAGCTAAGTTTTTCAGTTCACAAAAATGGAAGGAATTGATGGTGCTTAGGAAGCCGATCCTTCTCACTAAGCCTTGTGGCCATTTTATCACTACCTTTCAAATTGTGATTAGATCTGTCTGTATAATTGGACAAATATAGTCCTTTACATTATTCAGGAGTTATTTGCTAATTCCTCATGATTCCTTGTATTTACTCATTTAGTTTTTGTTTACACTTGCTCTAGGTGTAATGTGTCTGTATAGTATTTAGCATGTGAATCATTCATGTAATAATTGCCAGGAATATTTGTATTCGTATGGGCTTTGATCTAATGCCATTGAAAACAAAAGAGGTGCTGGTATTGGCTTCTCTCCATTTGGATCCTGATTAATGACTTAAATCAGACGCCTCTCTGGTTAGGTGTCTTAAATTGCACAAACAGGATGAATCTCTTTCTTCTTCATTGATTATGTGTAAATATTCATAATTGTTCAACAAATCAGTTTTGTATGAAATAGAAGGCTTTTCATAACGGTCATGAAAGCACTTTTGGCATGAATGCTCTCATTACATTGCTTTTATTTATTCATGCCAGTATTTGAAACACTTTTTCTCTGTGAGTAAAACCTCTTATGAAAAAAAGAGAGAAAACATCTGCTGAGCAAATAGTTTCTATTGCAGAAGGGTAAACTGGGGCTTCTGGGATGTGTTTGTACCTGCTGTCTCTCTAATATTAGCAGGCTTCCTGGCATATATAAATGCACATTTGTATATTAAAATATATTGATCATTAAAGGCCAAATTAGATGTTATTGTTGCTCGTGGTACATTAGAATACATTAGAACACTGGTAGAATCCAGCAATGGACATGATGTAACTTTATCTGTATAATAACTAAAAAATAAGTTTAGACTTCTATATAGTCTTGATTTGTTAGCAAAGTTCATCAGCTTTTCTACTTTGGATTCATGCTTGTTACAGCAATCTTGTAGCAAATATTTAGGTGTTTCACCTCCTGGGTTGCACTAAAGGATATATTAGGATAATACTTAAAGAAGAGTAGGAAGCTGAAGGGTCATTGCGTGATATTTCTGAATAGTGTTTTCTGATATTGAGGCTGCTGTCAACTTAGAAGGCAGCATCAAGACTTAGCTGTGCTCTCTAAATTCATAATGAACTCTCCAGTTCTCATGTGAGTTTAATATACCATAAATATTAGGATGTTCTTTTTGCTTTCTGGAAGATTGGTGTCAATAAAAAGAACATAACTACAACAAAAATGTTAAGAAGGGCCTATCATCTAAAAATTGTCCTTGCAGGTCCTGTATTTTAAAAATGAAGCTGTTATTTAGGAGCTAGTCAGTTGATGTTGAACATCCTGTGATTTGAAATAACTGTCTTACATAATATTATTTTTTTGCTAAGAATTCAAAGTGTTAATATCTATAAGCATTGCAAAACTAGAATGTTTAAAGTGGACAGATAATGTGCAGGTAATGTGATAGATGCATGCTGTGAATTTGAGGGCAGGGGGCTAAAACACAAGCCCATTAATAGGCTTTCCATGCTTTTGAGGGGACTTTTGTTCTTCTCTAAGCTAAAAACTCACAGCTTCTTTATGGTTTCTTATAGACAACAGCAGTTTTTATACTCAGAGAAATTCCTTGGCACGACAGGTGGCAGATGTGAGTTTCCTTGGGGTAGCTGCTTTCTAAAGGTGCTGCTCTTTGGCCACATGATGAGTTAAAATGATGATATTCATGATAGTTTAATTAATTGTGAGTTATTTATTTAAACGACCTATGTGAAAGATTAGTGCTTTGACTCAGTGTTTCTTTACATCAAGGGAAGATATTGAGGTTTTTTCCTTTTCAAAATTTTTTAAAAGAGATTAGCAAGAATGAAAGCAAGGGAAAAAGTAGTTTTCAAAACATGATTGGTTTCTTTTCTAGATAATATTTCTAATTAATATCCTTACAAACACAAATAAGAGCATCTGTGATTCTAAACCTCTTACCGGAGCCTTGGGAATCCAAATTTTCTTGATTTTAGTTAAAACAATATCAAATGCTCATGTAGGGTTTTCACAGCTGTTGTCTATCTCTCTACAGCAGCCTCAGGAGTGAACAGTGCCACTCTTTTTCCAATTGTCTTGAGAATGGGATGATGTTTTTTAAAGGATAGAGGGAGACTTTCATTACTGTAATAGTCACCCACTGACGAATTGAACCAGAGAAAAATAAAATAACTGGGAGGCAAGGGAGAGGGAGGATATGGTGGGGAGAGATGGTTTCTTATGAGCTGTTAACAGAATCAGGAAAGAGAAAGGGAAGAAAGCATCAGGCTGATAATTTATTACACCATTTTTAGCAGAAAAGAGAATTAAAATAAAAGTAGAACTTGGCTGTGAGCAATGTAGCACTTCTCGCGCACTCATTGTTATAAAGTGCCCAGAACAAAAGCAAGGTCTGTCAAAGAAGATAACATCATGTGGAAGTCTGCAGTGTTTTAGCTTCACTGGTGGGAGTTGAGAGCGGGTGAACAGATTGTTTGCTATTAAACTAATCCATGGTAAATGAATTTCATATTATATGCTTGATTGTGATGGTCATTCAAACACTAGAAGTATCCTAAGAATAATGTTCACTGTATAATACAACCTCTATTTTTTTTTCATTTCTCTTTTTTCACAAATCCTTCATATTCATAGAGGCTGCATTATCTAGGCCACATCATTCCGTATCAGGGCTGCATGACAGTTCTGACATTGTTTAGGGAAGAGGTCATTGCAATAGCACCCAGTTCCTACCCCAAAAATTAACAGTATAGTTTCAATCTAGAATTACTGCATAAATATTGATCACTGTAATTAATGTAGTATTTGCTGGTGATGGAACTGTTTATCATTTCCTGTCATTGAGTTCTCTGGGTTTATTAGTGTGTTTCTATCCATATTTATTTGCAGCAGAGATTTGTCAAGGAAGTAGGCACTATAACCACTAATAAACCCTTTCATGTATACTTAAATTAGGCCAATTTGAGCAAAGACTGGGTTAATAGATAATATGATTTCAGAATGCATTTTTTGTGAATTCTTGGAGCATGACAGTATTGGGATCTAGTGATACAGCTTCACATAATATGCTGTATTGTGTGGCTTCATATATTGGTCCTATCTTTTTATTTGGACAGAGTTCAAGAAATTTTAACCATTCCTCCTGGAATACTTCCAATAAAACTATTTTAATTTTGACAAGTGAATCAGTTGACACTGTTGGCTGAGCAGTTACATGCTGTTTCTAAACAAATGCTTATGTTTGTATGTTTACTGCCTGTTTTGCATGTTTGGTGCAAAGATGATATAGTATATTGCAGAAAAGAGAAATATATGTCATTCCGTAGACTATATACGTGTATGTTTCTTCTTAATACTGAGGATATTTCAATAGGGACCTCTGAGCCCTGTATTGAGATTGAGCCCTTCATCATTGCACCAAGTAAAGCTGTAAAAGAAATTCATTCTCTCAAAGTAGACAAAAAAATGAAAGAAGGAAACACTTTTCTATCTTTCCTAATATCATACAGTGTTTGATTTAAGACTCAGACTTCCTCAGTCCCTTCCTGTGTCTTCTAGAGGCAAAATTTTCCTTGCGGATTTAATTAGAGCATTCCAAACTTTAGTCTTTCAGGTAGGGCCTTTTATGTTCAAACTGGTAATCCCTGGGCTCTGTTTATTATTAAACTAAAACAATGTGGCCTTTCAGTACTTGGACTCCGTGCAACTCTCACTAGGACATGTGGAGGATAATGATGACAGCAGTTCCATTAAATGTTACATGTATTGTTTTGAGAAAGTTTAGCCTCACAGAAAGTAACTTTGGAACATGTGTGTACATGATTTATTGATGCCTGTTCCCTTTTCACGTTCAACATCTGTTCCTGATGAAATTGAGCATCTGGTGTTTCACAGATAACTGAGACATGAGCTTACTGTCCTGTAGGCCAATCAGACAAACTGGAACCAGGCTTCTAGGTGGTAAGATCTGGGTCGGTGCTGGGGGCAATTCCAATCACACCTTTTACATGAGTTGTGATCAGAATAGGATTTATCTGTTATACCGTAATTGCCCGAAGAATTACCAACAACTTCAGTGTTGTGCCCTAGGATCAAAAAGAAAAAGAGAGATGAGGATTTTTCCAACACAGAAGAATAAAATGGGAGCATTCCGGAAAGCTCTATTCCTGTTAAATCTTTTCCTTTGCTTACTCTGGAAAACTGAATTTGTGATACTTTTGCCCTGACAAATAAGTTTGTCATACAGCAAAGGAATAAATTCACCTACAAAACAACTGCTTGGTGACCAGAATACTGGCAGAGGATTTTTTCCTTGGCTTTGTTCACAGAGCAAAATTGGCTTGCAGAGAAAGTAACCAGAAGATGACATATACTTTTGTCTTCTGTTATGAAGCAAGATGCATAACTCATTACTCTTCACTATGAATTATAAAGATGAGCTCACTTCTGGTCAAAAAATACAATATTCAATCTTCTCTCTATGTGAGTGCTCTGTTTAGCTCACAGCTACAGTTTTTAAATAGAAGATACTCTGCTATTAAATCTGAAAAGTCCCTGAAGGAAATGGTTATGATTTTTGTTTCTTCTTTTCTCTGTGACAATTTTTCCTGGAAATGCAAGCCTGTGAATGAATAATCTAACATACCCATGTCTATTAGCAGGATTTGATTTTTTTTGTGCTCCAATTTATCTATATGCATCTATAGATGCATGTGTGTGTCTGTACAAAAGCAGACAAATGATTTTTCTCATGGCACTTGCTTTACATTCCTTCTTTAGGACTTTTAAAATAGTTGTAAGGCAACAGTATCTGAAGAACTAAAATATAATTGCAAATATCAGCAGTGTATTGGAAATTCAAATTGCAATGCTATTCTGTTTAAATGATCACTTGTACAGAATTCACTTATCTAACAGACCAGTTGTGTTTATGTAATTCTTTTGAAAAAACAGTATGAGTGGGAAAAAGCAATTCTTAATCTTAGAATTTAAAGGTGCATCCCACCAGATTCCAACAAAACTCTTATAGCTGTCCTTCAGAAGAAAATAGTGTCAACATTTTCTCCCTCACTTCAATTCCTCCTATAAACATTTCAGTCTTCGGAAGTTCCACCATTTTAATTTCACTTCTGCTCTGTACTTGTTGCATTTGATTATATCTGATTACTTGTATAACCATAGGGTTTTTTCTTGCCAGGTATTATTAGCCGTCAGGAGGCAGAAGAGTTGTTGATGAATAAATCTGAAGGCACATTCCTGGTGCGAGTCAGTGAGAAAATCTGGGGCTACGCATTGTCTTATCGCCTGCAAAGTGGGTTCAAGCACTTCTTGGTTGATGCTTCAGGGGATTTCTACAGCTTCTTGGGGGTAGATCCAAACCGGCATGCAACACTGACAGATCTTATTGATTTTCACAAGGTAACACTTGCTAGGTAGAGATCAATAGCTGAGTGGAATGGATTAATAATTTAACGAGGAGACATGTAATTTGAAACCGCACTGGAAAATAATGTGGGCCATAGTGAGGGAAAGAATATTCTACACTAAGCCTAGTTGTAAAGTTCATAGTTTGTGTCTTTTGTTGCAGTGAATCAGCAGGCTTTTCCCCTTCTTTCAAATGCTTCAGCATGTATTTTTGTCCTCTTATGCAATGCGTGCTGTCCTTGGCTACAAATGGACTAATAAGGGCTGATAGAACTAACGATTTTTGAGCCTTTTTCGTGTGGAAAATGGGTTTGGAAATACCACAAAAAGGCCTTTCAATGAAATTTCAGGATTTTTCTATCTGTGCAAAAGCAAGGGAGTGGGGTCCTGCATTAAAGGGGGTGAAGTGAACATGGAGGGGTTCTCTTTTAGGGCCAATCTTTATTACCCAAAACAATCTTACAAGGGTAATTTACTACTCTTTAGATGAGTTTGAATTACTCTGCCTCTAACTTTTGTTGCCTGTTGCCAGACTGTAACCCAAGAGCAACACTGTTTCTGATAGCATAAGTTGTTTTCGCTCTCTAGCATCTCTCCCCATCTTCGTCAGTTTTAATTGCTTTTTTCTTAGCCACTCTTATAATTTCATTATCATTTCTAGTTCCCTTTCTTATCCTCTTCTCACTCTTGTCTCAAAGTAATTCTGTATTTTTTCCTTCTTTTTTTTTCCCACAGCTTTTAATTTTTTAAGTATTCAGTCTCACAGAGGTTGTTTTTCTTTGAAAATGTCTTACTTTTAAGTATTGCTTTTATTTCATTCAGTTTACAGCATCTGTTTAGCTTTGCATTAGTGTCCCCTTACAGATCACTATGACATATGTCCACAAATTATAATTTGACATGGAGATGGAGTAGGTGTCCCATTTGACTGAAAAATATGTCCTCCCTAATCTGATGAAATCTTCTCTCAATGGCCATCCTGGAAGCCAAAAATCCCTCACATTCTTCTTCTTCCTCTCTCTGTTTTTACTGCTGAGAATGACGTTATGGAGTGATATGACATACTCTTTTGGCCGGTTTGGGTCAACCAACAGGGTTGACTCTGCCAGCAGGGTTCAAGTGGGAAAAAGAGAAAGCCTTGATGCTGTGCAAGCATTGATCAGCAAGAGCCAAACCCATAGGGTGTTATTAACACTATTTTAGCCACAAACTCAAAACACAACGTAACAAAGCAGCACAGGCTGCTGTGAAAAAAGTTAACTCCATCCCAGCCAGACCCAGTACAGCTGGAAAGGGTCTAAGCAGGGCCTTGTCAGGGAAAGTAAAGTGCATACAACACCTCAAATGCAGATTATCAGGTGTTGGATGTAGGGTCTCTGGCTAAAGTAGTATCTCCTCTGCTCCTGGAGAACGGTGATGGTGACAACCAATTCCAACCACTTCTGCTTCAGCTATGTTCCTATATTTTCATCACATCTTATACTAGGCAATCACTGTATTGGAAACACATCTATTTACAGACAGCAGTAGAGCACTTGTCAGAAGCAGAATGGCTTTCAGTTCCTGCCATAAAAAAAAAAAAAGCTTTCTTAGATAACCCCTGATAATAGTTAATAGCTGGCCCTGTAGGAAGCCTATCAGAGAAACTGTTTTTTTTTGTTGTTTTGTTTTTCTAATGTCAACACACTGTTCTCTTAACTGTCTAGCTTATGACTATATTAAAATTGGTCTCTTTGGCAATCACTTCACTTCAGGCAGGATCTTATCCTGTCCGTCACATGGTTTTCTTTAAAGATTTTCCACCTGCCCTTTGTGGTGAAGCACACTGTCAAGCATTCCAAAGCTTTCTGGTAACCAGCTAAGCAATCTGTATGTAAATGGTGGTGCTGTGGGCACGCTTTCTCTCGCAGCTATTGTTTGGAGAAGGGGCTGCTTTTTTCAGAATTGTTTTTGGCAGGAATATACTTCCCCAGCCCAAAGGTTGCATGGATGTCCCTATGAGGGTCCTTTTCACTTTCAACCACAATGAGCAGGGTTGGAACAAGTAATTTTTTACTTGCTTATACTAGTCGACTTAATTTTGATTAAAAAAGTAAGAAAAGATCACTCAAGCAGCTCAGCTGATAGACACAAGGGAGTGGTAACCATTAACTGAAGGAAAAACCCTTACAGAATAGAGTGTGAGTGTGCATCTTCTCTTTTTATTATTTTCATTTAAATACTGTGTGAACAGCAACAATAACGTATCCAAGATCATTGTATTTACTTCCTCATATCCTCCTTGTCTGGTTGACAGGGTGGTGATTGATGAAAAGTTGGACTCAGTGATTGTAGAGTCTTTTCCTACTTAAATGATTTGGTGGTTCTTTGATTCTTAAAATAGTTTAATTTGGGTAGTAACTTTCTGAACTTAGTTTCATGTAGTGATTGGAAAGGAACCACAACTAGGAGCCTGCATGTGTTCTGAGGAAATCAGGCACCAAATTTGCATTGAATTTCAGTGGAACTAGATAGCTTTTGAACATGTTAGGCCTGTATATAGATCCATAATTTGGACCTAAACTTTCAGATGAGGGTTTGTTATTTTAGTCAATATAATATCTGGATTCTGGCTCATTTGGGTGCATCTGTAAATATTAAACTTCTACAAAACCTAAAATGAACTAGAATTACTGTAGGAACAAATGCTGAAGACCCAAGTTCTTTACTTTTCAATAAGTGTCATGGTAATCAGTCAGAATGACACCTTTGGCATGCGAGTATTTAATTAATGAGAATAGGTGTTATTTGTAAAGACTGTCTTTACCCTAGCAAGGTTATTGTCTTTCATGTTTGTATGATCAGTCAGAAAGCTGTTCCTGTTGTGTATGAGCACTGAACATTAAACTCTTACTCAGTCTGCCTTTCATCCCAGTAACTATGGAAGTAGCATAGTAAGACTGATATATGTCTGTTTAACCCACGAGAACGTCCATCTGTAGCTGTTTTTCCTAAGTAGTGTAGCAACTTAAAAGTGGTACAAACAGCAGCCTCTTGTGTACACTGATTTCGTTATTTGATAGTAGCACAGGTTACTACCAGCATAAGTACAAACAAAGCATGAGGAAAATGATTAGTCGATAGGATCCGTTTGCTGATCTGTGATTATTTTCTCAAGTGTTTATTCCTAATTGGTTGCCAGTTGCCAGTGGTCTTTGTTGCTGTTCTTAGAAGACAGTGAAGACTTAGATCTTTGATATTTTAATTTGCTTTATCTTTCCAGGAAGAAATCATCACATCCTCAGGTGGGGAGCTACTACTGGAGCCATGTGGACAGCAGAAGAATCCACCAGACTACAGCCCTTTATTTGAATAACTGATCCAGGACTAAGAGGAATGCATTCTGGATAGCTGTAGTAATAGGTAGCTACAATAGTTATCAGTGAAAGTAGTTAAAAAACTTCCACAGCCACTGGCCTTGTGGCCAAAAGATATCCTCATTAGAGGGCCTAAAATATTTCTGGTTTGCATCTGAATTACCATCATTATTCATGTTGTTAGCATTTGAAAGGTGAGAAATTACTAGCAAATTACTAAAGAGGACTACTCCCAGAAAATTTTTGAGGGGTTGTGGCCAATTGCACTGACTACTAACTTCCTATCTTAATTTTTTCATGTCTGATGTAGCAAGAAGCATGGCCAGGAACTATTCATAGAGTACTGTATGAAGTATCAGTGTTGGTGAACAGATATTTTTTTCCCCAAAGCAAGATTTGTCAGTGTCTCTTGACAATCTCATTACTCAGTGGTGCACCTTTGATAACAAGAGAAGCAGTCTTAAAATGTCCTTGTCCAATTTGTGATTGCTGTCATAGTTAAGTGCAGGTTGAAACTTGCCATTGTACTTTTGAATTCAGGCCTACAAAGTTCCCCACAGCAGAGACAGAATAAAGTCATGCACATTTTATTTACAATTTCATCAGTCCAACAGCCTTGAAAGGAGTTTTACTCCTTTACTCCTGTCCTGTTTATTCTAAAGAAAACAGTTTGATTTGCTGCAGTCCTCTCACTGGCTTTGTCATGTTTGCCACTTCTGGGTGTGCAAGAGACACACTGGACATTCCCAACTTTACTTTGCCATAGGACCAGGTATTTTTCAGGTAGCTGAGTTATGAGTGAAAGTGGGCCTTGTATATTTATACATATAAAAGGTACAACTAATTAAATTATCATCATGCTATTTTATGTTTTAAAAAAAGATACACACAATGTGTTCCTGATCCATTTGCTATACATATTAACTCCAGAAAAATAGAACAGAAGCTGAGAACTCTGGACCAGTTGCTTAGTGTTTGGGTTACAAAAATAATAAAATCTCATCAAAATAGTTAGCTTGCCTTTCTGAAATTTTTGTCCTAGCTGCTCCTGCACTCTGTGCTGTCTCACAGGATAGATGTAGTCCTGCATTGTTTCACTGACAAGCTGGACGCTGCTGAGGCAGCCAATTCAGAAAATAGAGTGAGAGAGCTGCAGAACTGTTACTCTTACCTTCCTGTGCCCTGTTCCCCTGAATGGCCATGTAGAAACTGCTGCGTATTGAAGGGGTTTTTTTTCAGCTCCAAGCATTAATTTTTCAGGGCAGTATTTCAACAGGATTGCGACAGTTTTGCATGCAACTGTTTTGTTTCTAGAGTGAAATGGAACATGAGAGAAGTAGATATGTAACTATTGGGTAGTCTCACAGTCATTCCTTCTGTAGTTTTTCATACATGATGTGTATCTTGAGATGTAATGTGGACCAATCCATATGTGTTACTGTAACTCCCTGGTTAATTTTTCCTGTGGAATCTGTGAACATATAGGAAAGACACACTGAACATATTTTTATATGCTACTGCTTTGGGCAGTCACTGAACCCTGTGGGATTCTCTTAAAAATCATGATGTAGATTTCCTTCCTGAATCCCATCTAAATCCTTTTCTCCTCAAACAGTCATTCCTCTTGACTTACTGTTACCTTCTGTAATTTGACTGATCTGGATGGTAAGCTCAGGTAGAAAAAGAAACTTTTGTCCAAGCCTACAAAGCACACTAAACATTTAAGGTGCTACAACAATAAATACTTGTGGTAGTAATAGCAGCATTTTTTTCATAATTAATTCTACAGTTAGCTCTTATTAAAGCCCAGATTTTTACACACAAGCTTCGCTGTTGGAAAATTTTCTTTTGCTAACACTGATTTTTGTGATTTAATCCGTCAATATTTCTGACCCACGAAAAGAAAATTCTAGTAAACTTCCAACAGAGACTTGGAGGAGCAGTTTCTCTACTAATCACCTGGGACACTGGCTCAGGTGGGTTTAAATGGTTGCTGTTAACACTTCAGAACAAAGCAAATCATAAGTAAGAAGGCTTGGATACACTAGCTCTAGCTTGTATGGCCTCTTGGAATGAGATTAACATCAGAACTACATCATCATTGTCACTTTGGAGCACATATTCTAATTTTCATATTCTAATTTTCTAAATTTTTCAGTCTGAGTTCTATCCAATTATCAGTTTAAGATTTACCTGGCTTTAAAATAAAGCCCTTGTAAGTTCCCCTGCAAATGACATTACTTGGAAAACTGCAATTTCTTCTGAGAGTTTTGTGCTAATAAATGGTAGAATTCTCAAGTACAGGAATTGCCTTTACCCCTGCCCCCAGCGCCACAGAAATAATGAAAAATAGCCTGGCAATTCAGAGACTTACCAGGAAAGAAAAATTCAACAATATATAACCAGAAACAACAGCAATAAAATACAGTGCACCTAACTAAAGATAAATTTTGAAGGAAACAAAAGGAGACCATAGCTAGCAGAAATTAAATAAACCTGGGGCTTTCCTTGGTAGAAATGTGCAGCAGTTGCCAATGGGCTTGAGTGAAGTACAAACATGGAGATGTTTTCTAAGCTAACAGATGCTTCTTGGTGCCTTCCAGAAAATACGTGGACGATGAAAAGGTAGCCCAGTTAGCAGGAAGAATAGAAGGTAAAGCAGTGAAAAACATGGAAAACTAAAACAATAAGATAGGGGAAAATGTGTTTGTCCCATTGTTTTGAAAGAGTTTTGGAATTTTGCTGCCCTGGGAGGAAGACTGGGCACTGCTACCTCCTGTCCACTCTGCAAGTTTGCAAGATTTCAGCTTCAGGGTAAAAATCTATCTTGAAGCTAGATTTTACACTCTTGAATATATAAGAATTGGGCTGGTCTGTACTGCAGCCTCGAATGCTGCATCTGCTTCACTCTGTCTGCCTCTATACCCAGTGCTGTCTGACAGTGTCCATCACTGGGTAAAAAAATGTTTATAGAGCTGCAGTTTCCTTGTCTGCAATTGCTGCCTTTGTTTCATCACATGGTTGACCTTTCCAATCTTGCTTTTTAACCTACTTTTCTAGTGGTAGCTATTCTTGAGTTGTAAGAGGTGCATGCTATGGATTTTCAACGTAAGATTTCCTGTCAATATTTTCTGTCAGTGAGACCACCGGGAATACACTGAGGGACCTCCAATAGTAGTTGTGTTTCATAAGGAAAAAACGTACATCAATAAGGAAAACTTTAAACTTTTAAATGAACTGAACTTATATCTGTTTCATACCAATAAAGCATGGCACAAAAGGTCTCAAGCTTGTTTGAAGGTATCTCTGAAAAAGCATCTCTTGAGGATTTATTCTTGCTTGTTCCTGGATCCAGAGATTCATCTGTTGAGTTTTGCTTTAATCCATTATTGTACATAGACATCTCCAATTTAATACTGCTCTTTTCTTTTAAAAATGAACAAAAACCAAGTAAAGAAATTGATAGCAATTATGGATGAGATGGCTACTGAAAGTAAATTACCTCTTATGGAATGGAATAGTGATGTTGTATAAGTTATATATTAGTTTTATAATAGTTGTCCTGGATTATTATTTTAAGTACTAAAACTGTACTTGTCCTGAACAAGTACTAAACAAAACAAGACAGCACTTCCCTTAAGGAAGAAGTACCTATTTCTTTTTATAACAGGGGTTTATTTTCAAGCTTACTGAGGAGAAACTCTTTCCGAAGACCAGATTGACTGAGAATTTCCACTAGATTTTGATTATTTTGAATCAACTTAATGAAAGCTATGTCTTTTCTGAAGCGAAGCAATATTAATACACTGACTACAGTAAAGGAATTTAGTTTTGTATGAACTAGGGATCTGCTTCTGCTCAATCCTCCCTTGAATCACCGCAAACCTGAGTCTAGAGCATTAATGGAGTTGAACCACATTTCACTGCAGTCTAAATTCTTCCATTCACAACATAGACCTAGTCTCAGATTTAATGTGGTAGATCACAGTGAGAGAAGCTTTTCTCTTCCTTCATATGAATAAATTTGTTTGCCTAATTTACAAGTTCGAGTTTATTTTTCAAAGATTTTCAAGGACACACTTTCTGTTGTATTATGTTTTTACCTTAAGATTCCTTTTTCCCTTCCCAAGAGGATAGGGTAAGTGACCTCTGTGGATAATGTGACCCTAGTTGTGCTATTAATTGCAGAATGAGGTGTTTGCACTTGACCAGATTCTTGGTTTGTGTTCCCTGAGATGAATCTCCTGGTTACATGTGGTCTGATGATAATGATGCATAAATGATTTTATAGCTAATTTCTTGCCATGCAAGTGCTGTGTGAAACCTTCTTTTCAAATATTTGTTTACTGCTAGTGATTAGTCCTGTAGCTTCTATATTTACATGATGGCACATAGCTAATGCAAATTTTCTACTAGGCTGGAGCCTTCAATGAGTTTGGTTTCTTCTCAGTAGAAATTTCTTTCAGTAGTTTTAAAAGAAGGTAACATTTTATGGTATCTTTATTATACATCAATAATAAGGAGGAAAAATTCAAAAGAGACTGGACATTTAGTTTGGTCCTAATCATCTTCTTTTGGTCTGCCTTCAAAGAAGACACTTAGCACGTTAATGTTTCTTTTTAAGTTTTGCTGCCATTTCTCCCCTGTTCTCAGTTTTAATGAGAACTGTGTGTAGGAGAAGGTCATATGCTCACAAGCCATAGAGGGAGGAGGCAGGACTGTTTTATTCCATGTAATTTTACATATAACAACAGGCAAAGCTTGGATTAAATATTTCCTGAGATGCATGTGAAGATGTGGCCAATCTTAATGCACCTCCTATTCCACAAATTGATGGAACCTAGATTTCCTGAAAGTTGTTTTGGACAAGAGTGAATAAGACTTATCGTAAGATATTTGGGGCAGAAAATTTTAAAGTGTACAATGCATATCAGCATATGTAAGTTCAGAAGGTTAACACTGCTTACCACATAAAGCATTTTGTCCATGTAGTTATTATAGGACTTTAAAATGCAACAATGAATAGAGCTATCTCCAGTTATGCTGCTCTCCTGTAGGAAATATCCAATATAGTAAACCAGAAAATGTCTTCTCATTTAGGAATATAAGCTTGACAATGGACTATAGGAAGCCATTTCTGAGAGTTGTACAGTGAACACTGCATTCCAATTAGTTAGATAGACAGCCTGATGCACTTACATCTGTCCTTGATTCTCAGAGTCTTCTTCCTTGTGATAGCCTGGAGCTAATGAGAAATATATTTTTGGAAAGCCATTCGGATCATATGATGGAAGATAAAGTATATGTTTCATTATAATTTTTACTGTTAACATTTTCTCTCAAGGAATCCCAGAGAAAAAATAAAATTCTAATAGTGATGGTCTGACTTCTAAACAATATTTTGTTACCTGTTATGTGCTCTACTCACAGGATGCTGGTTCATTCATTTTAATTTTCAGTGGTCATTATGCTACATTGGAATGTATCCTCATTTTTAAATAAGGAAACAGTAGAGATGTGTGTGAGCAAACTGTTCTGTGGGATGGAAATGTTCACTGATTTCCAATGTTGAGTCCCCACAACATTCACTGGAGTTCATGTGGCAATCCTTACTTGATAAATATGAAAAGTTTTTATTAAAACTGCCTGTCAGAATCACTTTTCACTTTCCACAGAAAGAAATTGAGCTACTCTAAAATCTTCCACTGACACTTTTTAATGGGGAAATGCTTTGTTTTCAAATTGAAAAACTTCATGAAATTGTTTCAATATTTTAGGGTAAAACCAGCAATTGAAAGTATCTAAAGGCATTTTTAATTGCAGAAAAAATGGAAAGTGTGCACAAATCTAACACCTAAAAATTTTATTTTTTCATTTAACCCAGAAAGAAAATGTGATACATATGACTTGAAATTCAATACAGATATTCAATGTTTTTGACATTTCATTAGGGAACCATTCTCTCTCTTAGTGCTCATTTTCTTTTAAGGGAGAATGGAAATACCCAAGAAGCAGTTATTCAAAATGTCAAGTCTATTAAATATCTGATTTGATGACTGAAGGTTTAAATAAGACCCCAGATAATTTTCTCCAGAAATAAAATCAAGCTAGGAAAACTAGTTCAGAAAAAAGAACTTCTGTATCTCCTTCACAATTTTAAATATTTTGTGTTACATTCTTGGATTCTTACAGTATGATTTACATTTACATGTTGTTAAAAAGTGTGAGCACTGAAAAATAATTAATTTAAATAGAATAATAAATAACATAATAGAAATTAAGCCTGCCATTCTGGTTTCTCTGAAAAAGGCTAATTCTATCAATGGTTATGTAAAAGACTAAGCCTATTCATGAATGTTTGCAGAAAAAGGAGATCTAATTTTCCAAGTTGTCATTACTGTAGAAATCTCATCCTGGATAAAGATTTCTGATTAAGAAATACGAAGTTCTGACTGGGTGTTCAAATACCAGATGAAAACATTTGCAATCAACCAGTTAGGTGCAAATGTGGAACACCCTATGGAAGTCTGTGGTGTGGCAAAAAGAAATAGCTTGGACGCCAGCTGTTCACCTTAGGCTGGGCTGGAAACTTGGACTTCATCCAGAGTTCCAGATCAGTGTGTTATCAGCTCTTCTGCCAATAATCACTGATTATTTGAGGAGACTTGGGGTCAGGAGAGAGTATGAAAACTTTTGAAACTTTGAGATATTATCATGAAAAGAAAAAAAGTACTTACCCTTCCCCACCCTGGATAAGCATCAGTTTGCAAAAGATAAAAAGAGGCATCACGAATCTGGCAGACGCAGACATCCTTTTCCTGTTGGTGAGTAGACATGTACACAATTTGTTGAAGTCAATGAGAAGGAAGTGGGGAATAAGGATTTCACAGCCGGGTCATTTTTTATTCATTCTGTTCTGAAGCACATCATACAGCCATGAAGTGCTAACCCATCTGTTCTCAGAAGTGGTTCAAATCCAATCGACTAAAAATACCCTGTCTGCCAAGGAGACAGTCAAGGTGGTTTTAAAAGGTTGGAATGCTTTTACTTTAGGCTACAGATAAAGGTGATAAATTAAGAGGTATCAGGGCTCTTTCCCCCCCACCCCTCCTCCCCCAGACCTATTAATAATGAATCAAATTCACAACAACCAAGGAGAAACCTGCCCGCTGGCTAATATTCTGTTTGTAATCCTTTGTCTGCACCTGCTCTTGGTGCTAAAGTTCATTTCAAGTTACACTTCAGTAATTGATGATCACTTGCTATATCCCTTCATAAAGCTTTTTTGTCAATGTCTTTAGTGGTTCATTTTCTATCAGCAGCAAATCAATAAAATTTTAATGGAACAAAGTGCTCTGCTTGGGACTGAATTATGCTGCTTTACCCATTTCAATATCAGTTGAAGTTCTCAAAGGCTAGATGGATAAGAGTGTTTCATATTTTTTTCTTTGATAACTTTGTTTCTGAATGATGGTGCTATCTTCATAATCAGCTGCAATAAATATTGAAGGCACTAATGACCTGACTTTACTGTGCTGTGAGAGACAATGGAAAAATGTGGGGTTTGAAGCTGGTGGTTGGATCTTTGTAAATGCCATGGTAGTGCTGCAGGGAACACATTAACTCCTACAATACTGGATGGGGAGTTACGGACAATCTGAAATAGTTTAAAAATCCCCAGGGTAATGCATTAATTAACCATGCAGAGGGAAGTACAACAAGGTCATGAAATGAGTTCCCTTCTTGAGAACTGCCGGAACAACATCATCCATGGCATCCACCTCAGCCCAGCCTGGGAAGTACAGACATCCTGCCTATGGACTCAGCACAGCATGGGCGTGTTTTACTGTGTGTAAATCCTGCTAGGCTGCATCTGCCACTGATTAAAAAATTTAAGGACCATGAAAAGCTCCAACAACCCTTACACTGTCTTTGAGCCATCTGTACAGCCAAGTGGTAGAATTCTTTTATTTCCCTGTAGAAATTCTTTGTGCTCCTCTAAGCCAGGTAAACTGATTGTGGCATTTCATATTATTTTTGCACTTCTGTATATGGATAAAAACCTATATGACAAGATAATAATACTTCTGCTGAATCTTAAAACTACTAGGAGGCAATAGAAACCTTTCCCTGTTAGTTGATCTCCAGCCCTTCCTCTACGCTGCAGGCCATGTCAGGCTGGGGGGTCCCGGTACAGCACACACGAGAGACCATCCGTTGTGCTTCGGTGTGAGACGGGAAAGGCAGCCGGGCATTCCTTGGAATGAGGGTAGACCCTCCCTAAGGATAAACCCCATCCCAGGAGCCAAGTCTTTGAGCAATGGTGGGGAGCAATGAGGCGTCAGGCAGTAACACCTGCTGGTAGTGGGGCAGACCCGCAGACACAGAGCGGGGCCAGCTGACGGAGGCTGCTTTGAGAGGAAACTTGAGATAAGTATCAAAAAACAATTCTCACCTTATGTGAGGTAAAATTCGTGTGATTGGTTTGAATTCACCTGAACCCATTGGGATTCACTGCCTTATATCTCTGGTTCTTGTGGATTTCCCCCTTTTCTCAGCTCCCGGTGTGTCCGTGGGCAGCTGCGCCCAGGCCTGGCCCGGCCTGGTCACCATGAGAGTCTGTGGAGTCTCCCCCCACCAGAGATTCCAGAACTATCCCGGTGCAGTCCTGTGCCATGTGCTCCAGGGTGACCCTGCTTGAACAGGGAGGTTGGACCAGATGATCCACTGTGGTCTCTTCCAACCTCCCCCATCCTGTGACCTGTGAGGGCTTGGGATGGGATCCTGTGGCGCTGCCGTGGTGGCTGGAGGGGCTGCAGCCATGCAAGAGGAGAAGGATGTGGGATGGAATGTCCCGGCACACTTTGCTCCACAGTGAAAGCTCAGAGGTGGGGCACTTACCTAGCAGTTTTCTTTTCTCAAGAGCCTCCTCTTTCCTGAGCCCTACCCAAAGCAGGGCCCAAAATACAAGCCTGATAAAATCCTGCTCCATGTGTTGATTCCTCTCAGGCCGAACAGAGCAGATAATTTACAGGTTGAAACTGGCAGTAGGAAACATGTGAGGGAATGCCAAGCTGTCCTGGTTTAAGGACTCTCTATCTGCTGAAGTGGACTTGGTTGTGCTACTTGTGGCTGGACAACAGAGATGGCAAGGCTCTAGGGAAGGAAGCTGCCCCATTGTCCCCAAAGAACAAGGGAAGGAACTCTCTTCTCCGGCAATATTTACCTGTTTGAGGCAGACCAGTAGGTAAGATGCATTTTTTTGTTACTGTTGTGGTTGGATTTAGAGTCCAAGAATTGCCAGGGTAACGGGTCTGGAATGCAGGAAAGATACTACCTGATTTTTGAACAGGAAAACCCATAATGATTGCTAAGGAGGTTAGCATTCACTGCCCCAATTTGTTAACCAAGTGCAAGGTTTGAGGCTGATATAGAAAGATTCTAAAGGAAAAATTGTCCAACATGCTTGTGTCTCCATGAATCATTAAACACAAATCACATATTAGTTCAGTATTGAGGGTGTTTGCAAAAATGTGAATGTTTTTCAATGGTTCCAATGGGTCTTGGGTGAAGCTTTGAATGCAAATTAAGATAAATCTCCCTTCTCACCTTCACAGTCACAGCTGGAGCACACACTTTCAGGGCAACTTGTGTTTCCTTTAATGGAACTGTTTCTATTTCATGAAATAAAGTATATCAGTCCCTGAAAAATGTAAATTTAAATCCCATCACTAACACTTTTCTCCATACAGCACTAAACACAGTTTCAGATACAGGAGAGGGAAAACTGTTTGAAGACTAAAACATGTCCAAAATAGAATTATTGTGCTGGAGAATAGGCAAACAAGTATGTTCTGGTTGGTTTGATGTGCTTTGATACAGTCTATTAAGTTGCAAAAACTGGGACTATTTAATACACACTGAAATAATGCTCAATAATGTAATGTAATAAAGCTTTTGCATAATAGGAAATGTTGTAAATGGCTACCAAAAATGCAATGTTGCCTGGTTTTTATAATGAAATTACTCTGTTCTGATTTGTTTTTGTAAATCTCTATACAGATCTTTTCACTATGGAAGAACAAGCTAGAGAACATCTAAATGAAGTTAATGTTTTCTGAAGTAGTTTAGATGAATTTTTATGTTTATTTAACATTTTGTGGGTATTTTCCATGGTAATTTAATTTTCATTTCATTGAAGAGTGCAACAGAAAAAATTAAATGTGGACTTATGACAGTGTAGTTTTAGTTGATAAGAAGCAGCAGGTAAAAATGAAGGCTCTGCTGTGCTTGTTCTACACAGCACAAAAGTCGTTTGAACAACTACTTTATGATGTGAAAGAAAGGAAGCTGCTTTTAACTTAAAATGGAAGAATTGTAAAATTACAGAATAATTTGAGGTTTTAAGTGGTCTGTGGAAGTCATGTTTGTACTAACATTTTAGTAGGGCTTCCCCTGGATTTGTGTGGAGTTTGCTCAATTTTCTTTAAACTTTCAGTATCTGGAGTTTTATTATTTTGCTTTTCACCACATCCTCTAGAGGACCATAGTTGGCAAATTTATTAGTCCAACCAACTGATCTACACTTCTATTTTTATGAATGTCTTTCAGGTGGTAATTCCTGGAGTTCATCTTTCAGTAAAGTTTTTGCCATACACTTCTTTTTTTATTTTAATTTTTACATCACAGCAGAGATGCTGGAAATCATTGTGTGTGAATACAGGCAGAAGTTCTACTGGAAAAGGCTGGAAAGTATTTTACTGAAATCACTTGGAAATTCTTGCCCATGTTTTTTTAATTTTTGCAGTATTACATTCTTAATATATGTGTCATAGGGCTATAGAGGTAGGTTTTTTGTTGGTTTTGTTGGGAGTTTTTGTTACTGTTGGGTTTTGTTTTCTTTAAAAAACCATATATTTAATGGGATACTAGAGAATTTGTTGAAGACTTCATTTAAGTCTAGACACGGGTTTCTTTATGCTTGATGTTTTACAGTCTCTGTTGTTCTTGTACGTCTATTTAAATGGTGTTGCTAGAGTTCTGTAACAGCTACATGTGTGGCTGATAAAGTGTCTGGGGTTTTGAGAGGTATATAAGACAAAAAACACAGCCCATTTCTAATGAAAGAATGCAAGGAAACAATTTTTCACTATTGACAGCAGGAAAATGAATAAATATTGCAATAGATACATGTCTACCCAATGAATTTATACCAGCATCTGATATCCTGTCTCAGGAAGATAAGCAGACCAGAGTTATTAACTTCCTTTATAGAGATCTTTCATATCAGGCAGTGAATTTGTGGTGTAAAATCAACATCTTGTTTATTGGTTTTCTTGTGTTCTTTCTCTTCCTAAAGTAGTATGCACATTATTACATTATACTATGTTAAAAAAAACCAACAAAAAAGTCTAAGTTGTGTGTTCAGAGCTTGGCTCCAAAATTCACATTTTGGCACCACAATAGAAGAGGCCAAACTTAAAAGCCTCAGATATTCTACATAACTTTATATCTATGATGTATTTCCAACGTATTGGAAATATAGATGTGAAAAAATAAATTTGGAACCCATGTTGAGGCACAGACAGTTCTGACAGCCCTTGTCAATGCATTTGACTCAATCTGAGAGTTCATTATCAGTAGTAAACATGAGGCTACAGAAGGAATCAGTGGATCTTGTTTTCTGGGACAACGAGCAGCTAATTGTATCACAAAGCCTATGACCTGATTCACTATCTCTGTTTCATTCTTCTTGTTGCTCCATTTTAAAGATCCGGGATCTTCTGCTGTTCTGCTGTAGTTACTTCAGTGCACCATTAAAGAGTGCTTGGCAGATTCTTTTGGTGACTGTGCCAGAATAGTTATTGTAGAAATAATGGAGAAGAAAACCTTGCATAAACAATTCAGTTTAAAAAAGCAAAACAATTTCAGGTACTGAATTAATTCTAGTTTTATATTTAACCGTAATAGAACTCTCTTGAAGTTTAAAAAAATTTCAATGCCTCCACTTCCAGTCTCCCCTTGGGATCTCATAAAGTTCCTGGTTCTCACTAGTTTTGATGTGAGTGCTAAAAGGATGCTCTGTTCGTGCCTACCTGATCCAAAAGTCCTGGAAATCCGTGCAAGTCTGCCTTTATTCTCATTTTACAACTTGTTAAATGTATAAAGAATGGTAAGTCTCAAAAGAAAACCTTGATACGTCTCAAAGATCTGAATTCCAGGAAATACTTTCAGATGAGGGTGTGAACTCTTGTGCTTCATACAAAAGCATCTCAACTTTCTGAGAGCAGCCAATCTCTAATGAAAATGTCCTTATATATTTTTTAATCTAGCCTTCTACTTTGGATGGTAAGTCCTTTAAAATTCTTCAGAATACATCAAAATATCATACTGTGCTGAACACCTACTTTTTCCCCTCTGGATCCTAGCTTAAAAACGAGTGCTGTAGAGGAGGAGATCATTGTGGATTAAAGAACAACTCAAAATGTCAGTAAATAGTCACCAAATCCCTCATTATCAATGAAATAGCACTGATAAGCAGTTAAAAAGTCATTTGTAATGCTTCAAATCCATATCCTCACAAACCTTTTATCTTGTAGCAGTCTCACCAGCCCCAAGCAAAATACAGTTTAATGCAAAAGGGATTTCTGGTATTTTTGCATGCCTAATGAACTTGAGTAAAGGTTTTAGAGGCTCCTGCTGGACAAAGGACTTTAACAGTGTTTTAAATGAAAAAAATTAAAGTTGTTTTTAAGTCATCATCTTTCATCACTGTAATAGGTATGAAATCCTTTAGTATGTGTTCAGATATCATTAATTTTCTGGATAATAGTCTATTACTGTTAATGAAACTGTGTTGCTCTGTGTACCAGCTTCAATGTCACTAAATTAACCTTGTTGAGGGTTTTGATCTCTGACTTGTGTTTAGTTACCTTATTCACTGACACATATTCCTTAGAAGCTCTGTCATGTGAAGTGAAAAAAACACCTCTGTAGTGTTTCTTGTGTGGCAATTGTAACTCAATAGTCCTAAAGCCAGTGTTTCTTTGATGCAGGTAAACTGTAAAATTATCAGACTTAATTGGCAGAGAAAGAAAACAAGTCAGTGGAAAAATAGTATGAAAATTTTATACCATCAGAGAAAATGTAGTCGTGTGCAAGACAAAAAGAGTGAGTACAGTGATAAGCATTGGTGTTTGTTGGATTGAAGATGACAAGTTTGTTTAACTGCAGTGCTGAGCTTCCAGCACCACCTCACTGAAAATTCATCTTCTTTCTGTAGATTTTACAGGTGAGAGGATGAATTTATACTTTTGTCTTACCCGCTGAGGGTTTCTGACTGGCAATTAGGTGGATGTTTACTGGGAATCCCATTAATGTAACAGCTCATCTTTCATTAACCTCTGTGAGTGAGCAGCCTGAATTGAGCTGTCCTTGAATAAATGACTCACAAGGGCAAGTCTAAGTATCTGGTAGCAAGCTGCTGGCCAGTCAAATCTGTTATATGGGATATATTCGTCATATGTGATATATTAGGATAGGTTGTAAAATATAACTCATTAAGAAAAAATAGTAGACCTGGAGATAAGTGAGTTTATAAAATTTTTTTGCCAAAAGAATAGCAATGAAAATGATCTTGTGAAATTCATCTATTGCTGCTTACCAGTAAATTTTCTTTCAGTAACATGCAGTACTAGGGCTCCAAATAAAGATGGTTTTAAAAGGAAAAAATTCTCACATTTTTGAATAAGAAATGGCTAGATATGACTTCCAGAAATAATCCAGTCTGAGTAAAACTACCACAAGTGTCTGTCAAAGTTGTTCTGAAACACCAGATCATTTTAAAATAAGGTTTAGAAATAGTATCTAAGTTTCAAATATATACATTCTTTTTTATACTGTATTACTCACATGCTCGTGATAAAAGTTTGTAGACCTCTGGTTGACTTCACTAAAGCCTGCATAGATTTTCTTGTGGTTTCTGAAAATATTTTATGGTTCTTTCTGCAGCTTCTTTTTCCTTCTGAGTTGTCAATCATGGTTCATAATTAAGCAGTCAGTGATGTTGACAGTTAGTGGATTGTGTAATTGAATCTCAAAACACTTCCTGCTGGGAGTACTGATTAGACTATTGCAGTGGTATCTCTCATTTAATACTTGAGTTGGAAACAACTAGAGTTGATTTTACTTGAATAACTCCATCCAAAGGCTGGAATGTACAAGCTCCAGAGGATAATCTAGACACGCTTCTGGATATAGAAAGTAGAGCTTTTAGATGAAAAAATGGGGCTCTAAGGTTTGGTGATCACCACAACAGCCTGTCTGAGGTAAAAGTAAGTAAATGCATATCAAGCCATTTCCACAGTCTAATCTATACCTTGGGTGTTTTGACTCTAAAGAACATAATCCTCAGCTTCAATTCATTCCGTACATGGGGATTTAGATGATTTTCTTCCCTCACATTGCCTGGTGCTTTTGCCCTACCAGGGAAAAAATCAGCCCTATTCAGGACAACAGCACACTGCCAACACAGATCTTAAGTACTGTTTTGAAGCTTCTGTTCAGCTGTGTAGGGGCAGTTGGTTCACTGGGAAAACTGTTATGGTGCCTTGCCATGAGCACAGTGTTTCCACAAAGTGCAGCACTGGGCACTCGAGTGTGGGCTGGAGATGTTAAGTGGAAAGAGTGTTTGCTATATGATGGGCTGCCTTCCAGTGAAGGTCCGCCACAGCAATAAGGTAATGATGCAACAACTTCAAGCCAAACACTAAATACTTTAACACAAACTGCTAGCTACCAAATGTTTACTTTGCTCAGAGGGTTTATTTAATGCTGCACAAAACATTACATCGAGTATGTGAAAAGGTATGCTCAGCCTAAGGAAGAGAAGTGTAATTAAAACCTCATTAAAACTTATGTAAGGGGAAGTGCTTTGAAAAACTGACTCTCAGAGGTTCAGCATACATAATTTCTTTCCTTTTGAGCCTAGTATGCAGAAACTGAAAAAGAGAATATAGTCTAAATAGTCTTATTCATACAAATCTCATTGAAATCCTTTGCTTTCCATATTCCTGCTGCAAGCAGATGTGAAAGTATTCCTCTTGTGTTTAGAGATCTGAAGTCAGTGAGCACAGTGCTGAGTCAAACTATTAAACCCTGAACCAAGTGAGTGTATATTAACTCAGCTCTGACACTGTGCAAATTGTTAAACCCAGCTCATCATTTCTGGTGCTCAAATTGATGATCACCTATAACTCATGATGTTGCAGGCAGGAAACTCCTGGTGGGACAAAGCTGAAGAAGGAGGAAGGTGAAAGATCTTGCCAAAGTTGTTCCATTTTACTTTCTCTTCCTTTGTTTTCTAAAGTGCATGAGTGCTACTTGATTTTGTTCATCCTGCATAATTCAACAGTGATGATTATTCTCAACTCTGTTAATGAGTTTCTTGTATGCCTAATTCTAAAAAACATTTTTGAGTCTAATTGTATTTATTCAAATTTGCTTACACAATCCCTGTATTTTGGCTAGTTGCCAAATTTTATGAAGGCAGGCTGCCAGATGAATTTCTTTCACATTTGTTCTTGGTGTTATAGGAGACCTTTGAGTGACTGTACCAGTCTCTCGTAGTTGGGTTAGTTTCATTATACATGTATAAATATATATATATATATATACTGGAATAAAGCCTTTCTTCATATAAGATAGGGAACTCTCTGCTGCAGTATTCTACCAAGATTTAAAAAATGTTCATAACTCATCATAAATATGTAATGACAATAGTTTTGACAGGTACGAAGGGAACTAGATTGCATTCTGCTTTTGTCTGGACATTCATAATTAAGCTTTTCTCAGGGTTTGGCAGACACAACCAATTTAAAATGTTTCAGATCACACTAAAATTGTAACAAGTACAGAATCCTGTCTAGTTAGTGTGTCACTGTCACTGCAAAAGGCCTGAGCACTGAAATGTCAGTGAATTCACTTTCTCACCACCCTTCTACTTAGAAGACAAGCAGACAGCACCCTCTGTAAAAATAAATATTTTAATAGCATTTTTTTCTTTGTCTTGCAGGTGGTGTTATGCTTTTAAAGTTAAAGCCAGAGAACAAGAAAAAAATTGACTTGTTTTGTAGTAACAGTAGCCATTTATGAACCAGGGTGATTATATGTTCTAAGAAATATAACAGACAGGGCTGATCTTTTTGGCAGACATCACTCTGCAGTTCATATAATTCTATCTCAGCATCTATTTCAAGCACAGCCTTCGTTGGGAACGTACTACAGCCCAACTTTTCGAATGTGATTAGTGGTTTTGCATTGTCTTGTTTTATGAGTTAGAGATCTTTTGTAAAGTTTAATATTTGCTTGTGCTCTGCAGAACAAATTCTTTCAAAGGAACTCAGGCGAAAAATTCAGGCACCCAAAATCATTAGTCATTTTTGAACAATCTTTCTTTCCTTGTTATTTGATAAAGACCTTCTCAACAGTTCTTGATTAGAGCTTCAAAGGGAAATTAATGGTCTCGAACATGGTTATCAACAAAAATGCTTAATTGATGAATGTTTTTCATGTATGGTAAATATAGTACACAGATGCAATGCTGTAACCCAGACTAATCAAGAGAGAGTGTCTAGGTCCTGTCTGTCCCACCATCATCTTTTTGAGAAGATATGGGGATATGTTGCCAAAACAGTAACAGTTGCTCCAGATCCAATGATGTGCAGAGAAGAGGTTGTTTTTGCAGTAACAGAAATGTGTTTGTTTACAAAGGAGAGGAATACTAAGCAATAATTCAGTCCTTTTGGCTGACTCCCCCTCAATCAAAGGACAGCAGCTGCGCATCCCCTGGTCCTCATGTGAGACGGATGATGAGTGCCATTTTTCCCCACCAGTCCATTGGTATCTCCATTGGTAAATGCAAATTTAGGCGGTCTCCTCATTCCTTTTCCCTTTGACAGGAATGTGTGGGAAACTTCAGTGGAAGGTAAAAGGTCTCACAGACTGAAATGAAGTGGAAAGAAAATAAATCCCTGGCAAGTCCCTAGACAGTAACTCATCTATGAGGCAGGCTGAAGTTCTTGTCTCTTTCTCATGATTTGTTGCTACTGTTTCTTCTTTCCTACATTATCACTGTGAGGACTTGTCCTTTCAACTGTGTCAGCTTTCAAGGTCTCCAGGTAAGTGTTATTAGAAACCTATTTTTTTTTTTTTTAATGAAGAATATGATAGACTAAAACTATGATTTTTCTTTTCCTATCTCAAATTGGTTTCAGTATTTTAGTCTTGTTAAAAATGTGAAAGAAGATTACCTAGAGTTTCACAATTGTGATAACTATTGAAAATAGTCAAATCCATGGATACCCTTGAGAGCTGGCTTAAAGCTTAAAGCAAGAACTTGAATTTCAGTCTCTTACATCTGGTTGCTGCTCAGATAACGACCAGGCTTTTGACTATCTTGGATAAAAGCTTTTTGTCTATCACTCCTTCCTTTTCTTTGCTTCTGTATGCAGACAAACTGAATTTGTGTAACCAGTGTATCTTCTTAATATGCCGTGTAGCTTTCTGGCTGTGCTACCAACACTGGATGAAGGAATCAGAACTAGATTTGGCAGAAGGGTGTGTATGTGGTGTTTCTTTGTTTTTTTGTGTGTTCTCTTGACTTTCTTTCTCCCACAACTTGAGCAAGAAGTTCCTAAAAATCTGGCTCAAAAAAATCAGCAGGGTAACTGAAGGTGATTGGCAATGGGAGTGATGACAGTGGTTCAGGATGCAGGCAGGAGAAAGCAGGTATACATGTCTGTATGCTTGCATATCTTAAGAAAATACTTGCAGAAACAGTAACAATGTTAAGCAATACTGAATTTTGGGAATGTTTGTAATACACTGTAGCACTGCCAAGGCTAAATTGCAGACATAATGGCTTGAATAGCACAGCATTATTAATCACATTTACTAATTAAGAAAATTGCACTGTTCCCCCCAAATATAATTAGAGAGAAATTATACAGTACTGGCATTTCCATGAGAAATCAACATTAAAAACAGTGTTGTTTTCCTCACAATACAAGCAATTAAATAGAGGGTAAAACAGCATCAGCACTAGATTGCATGAGTTTCAGACATACAGCAATGGACATTGTGAACTGGTGTTTATAAAAGAGCATGTCTACTTTGAATCTATCTTTTTTACAAGATTTGTCTACAAAAGACCAGGCAGATTCAAATACTTGTTTTGAACAGCAGAAAATGGCTTAGCTGTTACTCAACTCTTTCAGTGACTTAAAAATAAGCTTAAAAAAGGAAGAGAATACCCTACTTATGGTCAAATTTTCTGTTTATAAGTGGAATATACATAAACCTGGGAAAAGTTAATATTGTCTGTCATTCTCACTGTAAAGCTGCATGAATGTGTACAGTGCTCACAGCTTAAACGTGCCAAAGAATGTACTATGCAGAACAGATGATGATCAATGCAATTTAAGCAGTTTGTGGACCATCTGGGCTTTCAGTTATTTTAAGATGGGGATACAACAGCTTGACATGTTGACTGTGAAACCTCAAATACCAGTATTGTACAATAATTTTTTTTTTTTTAGTGAAAGAATGCATAGAAATCTCAGAAGTATAGAACTAGGAAGAGACCTTTTTTCCTAGCTCACCTCCTTTGAGTGATATAGCATTCATGAGAGTATTTTCTCCTTCATTGTCTAAGCAGTGACACTCTAATGATAAACACAGAAACACTGTGAATTTGAGTTTGTTTTTTTTTTTTTCCCAGAATCTATCAGAAATCTCTTCTGCAATGAAAATCTCTTTTCCCTTCTCTCAGTGAGACTGGAGAACAGTTTATCCCTATAGCATTTTTACCAAATTTTACATTAGAGAACTGTTGTCATGTTGCTTGGAAGATTTCTCTAGACTAACTCTACTGAATTCCTGCAGCCTTTCCTTTTAGTTGACTTTTTTAAACCTTTAAGAATTTTAATGTTCTCTTCAGGACTTGCTAATTTGCTTTTGTCTGCCTTAAGATGACAAACAACTGTTAGTGTTCTTGCTGAGCTTTCACCAGGATGAGGAGAAACAGAGCAATTTGCTCCATTTCAGATTTACAATATTTCTTCTAGTACAGTTCAGAATAAGTGCCCCAAATGGTTGACTCTTATTCAGGTTTAATCTTAACAACCTGGAGTAATTTGGTGTTTTGTTTCTGTTTTTTGTATTTATCCTTTTTATTTCTCCTTCCTATGTGCAGTGCTTTGCTGTGGTGGTAACTGCATTTATCTTACTGACTTTAACAGATTTTTCTGACTGACAAGGTTTATTTCAAATTTTGATAATCTCCTTCAAATTGTTTTTAAATTATCCCAGTACAATGTGATTTGTGAATTTGTGTTTATTTCATTACTTGAATAATTTTCAGGTACTGCAGTTGAATAGTTAAAAATAAAAATCACAGGGCAGACCTCTGAAAGACCTCACTTGGTCTTCTACTCTGATAACAAGTCATAAACTGGTTTTGAGATTATTATTTTGCTAACCACCCTGCAAATAATTCCAGTTTATTGTAATGTCAGTGACAAATAGCTCACTAAAACTGACGTGTGGCACATCTACTTATTAATCTTGTTCACCAAGCCAGCTAGGAGGAAATTCATTTTCTTTAGTAAGATGTTTTGTTTACATCATGGAGGGAATTATTTTATTTACCTGCCACTATTCTCAGGGCTTTCCCAAGTATTAGATAAGGCTGAGTGGTCTATGATTCTCAGGTACTTCTTTACTCTTTTAAAAACAGGTATTATTTTTGCCTTCTGCTTTTGCAATCTCAGTCTTACTTTTCCCTAAATATCAGGATTAGGGGTGTTTGTTTGTTTGTTTTTCCCTGAAGCAGAAGTGCATACACCTGAGTTTTCTGGGAGCTCCTTCCAGATTTAATTATATTCACCCTGCAGGCTCCTTGCATTTCTCTCCTAGCTATCACTATCTACATATTCATGGCTGTATTCAGGCACTCCTAGAAGTCTTTGTATGAAAGAATTGAGTTCAGAAAAAGCAGGCTTTTTCACAGTCTATGTCTATGTGAAAATACATGAAGGAATGTTTCTAGAGATGGAAACTTACTAGTACTCTGTAAAATGCGTGAGATACTTGCCAAAGTTCCACATTATACATAGATGGAAGTGAATATGTAAAGTACTGAACACTGGATAATTATTTTCTTCATTTCCACATCCTAAACTTATGAAAGAAATGAACAGAAATGTCTCAGAATACTGTGAGCTATGACTGTGACTAACAAATAGTCAGTGTTCCTCCTCAGGGTAAGGGCATGCAGACAATATTGACAGCTGTTAGTACAGGAAAGCCACAGTCCCAGCCTGAAATATAGAGTAATAGAAGGATTTTTGCTATTAAGCAAAACGGACCCAGTTTGTTTAGTTTGCATAAATTAATTTGGAACTGCAAATATACCCCACAGTCTCCCCAATAACCAAAATCTGTTTTCCTGTACCATAATGAGGGGGTAGAGGAAGGGCAAGGGCACAGGGGGTGTTTGTATTTTTTTTAGATATCAACCCCTTGATGTACTCTGATTATAGGTTACAATCCAGTGGATGAATTAAGACGTTGTTAGTGAAACACATTTTACAGGAAATACCCAATTGAATGAGATGGTGAAAAATAATAGCAAAATAATAAAGCGGGGTGTAAGGAATTTACAAAAGCCACCTTTGTACTGTAATTTTCATTTTAATTTAATGAATAATCAACACTGTTCCATGGGTGGCTATTTCCTAGTGTTTTTTAAAAATTGAAATAAGAACACCTGCATTGTTAGAGCCTAGATACTGTCACTGGATGTGTTCAAGTGAATAAAATGAGAGCAAAGGCATAAGAAAATGTTTAGTAAATTTCAGCCTGCTGCAATTATTTGGTGAAAATGATTCAAAGCATATCTAAGTCTTCAGGGAGTGCCAGGGGAAAACTTTTAAGTGCATGATGTTAATGTATAAATATCTGAATTCCACACAAGGACACTCACAAATAGAAGTCCTGCATAAGAACTCAGGGAAGCACTACAATTGATGGGGATGGTAATCCTAGCTGAATGGTGTCAAAGCACCGTTCCTGATGTTTTCACAAGCCGACACAGGTCAACTTAGTGACCTGCTGACTCCTGGAGATTTTTTTAACCTGCTCAAATTACAAATATCACCCGTTATTGTTATGTCAGAATGGTGAGAAAATATGCCCTTGAGAATCTCTGGCAATAACTGTGATTATTGCAGGTGAAACATCTTGGTTGTAAGGGATTGGAGCAGACTTTGTCAGTGTTATTTTTTTCTGAGATATTTCTGAGCACTGCTTCCCTTTCAGTGAGAATCTCTGTGAGAGGCTGAGACTGCTACCAGGTTAGGAAAAAGACTCCTAAAGCTGGATTTATTTTGAAGTAATCTAAATGACTAATTAGATGATCAATACACAGCTTAGAGCAAGGCATCTAGAAGTAGTCAATATTCTCATCTGAACTGAACTCTGTGTCTCACAACAGAATAGAGTTTTGTGAGTCTCATAATCAAATGTTGGACCTTCAATGCAAGTTACCCAGCTTCTATAGCATCAGTTGAATTGTATCAGTGTACACCAGCTGAGATTTTATCCCATGGAAAAGTAACAGAAACTTTGACAGTAAGATAAACAGAATTGGCGTGTTAGGTTTCCTTTTAGCAGCTGTAGTTTATCTGGGAATTAAGTTTTAGCATTAGAGGGGAGAAAAAGCCTTTTAAACATGAAAATAATTAATGAGCATTAAGCAGCATTTAAAGCAAATTTAAAAGTGGATAATCATGCCTTTCACTAGTAGTTCAGATAGAAAGTATTGTTTTTATTTTCTTTCAGAATGCTCAGTCAAAAGGATTGAATTAAGGAAAGTAAGATAATAATAGCCTTTTTGTTTAATTGTAGATACTGGTTTCTTCATCAAAGACTCCATTTCTGCTTTTCATATCAGCAGAGAATGTTTTGAGGATTTAACACTTTTTTCTAAGCCTATGTTTTTTTAACTACAGCATTCCAAAACTGGTTCCATTCTCTCTATATGTGGTCTTTCATCTCACTGTTAACTTTGAGAAAAGTCTTTTCAACATTTCTGAAATTCTTTAATAGAATAAATGGCTACAGTTGAAATAACTGTTTCTTCTAGCCCATGGGGGTTCATGTGTCTGATAGCTGAGGAGAGAATAACTTTCTATATATTGAAAGGGAAGAAAGACACATTCAAGCTGCGATACATTTTATTGCCTGAGACTTTGTCATGTTCATTAGGCCTTGAAATTAAAGTTTCTTATAAAATTGAATGTGCTTCTAATAAGAATTTCCTGGAAAAATGCGAGAACATATTTCTAGTGAAGAGAGAATGCCTTTGTTTGTTTGCTTTTTGCTTTAGTAATATCAAGAGCTACAATGTTTCTGAAACATTAACATTGCTTTACACGTAGTAGATCAATATGATAATTAATTTACACATGTTCTCTAAAGGATATTATGCTGGAGGTGTTGGACAGGAAGCCTTAATATATGCAACCTTTATAGCTCCAATAGAAACCTTGTGAATGCAGCTTTACAGCATGATTTATTTCTTCCTCATAAGAATATGGAGAATGAGAGCTGAAAAGTTATGGTGCTATTTTTTGCAATATCTGAGTCTGGATTGGCCAAACTCTCAAGAGTTCTATCATTAATTTCGGCGTAATTTAAGGGCTGATTTGGTTGCCTAGAGCTATAAAAGGACTTAAAAAATTCTTAATAATTATATTATTGTTACTTTTAGGAACATTTTATTTATTCACTTATTTTTCATAACTATGACTCTAACTACCCCTCAATGAATGTTGATAGCATGTCTTCTCGAAGTTATTTAATGTATAAATGTAATGTATATTTATAAAAAATTACTTTTGAAAAACCACAAATTCTAAAAAAGAGGTGTAAAACTTCCCATCTTACTTGGTGTAGTTTTGATTTGATTTAAACCACAACTAGACTGTTAAAATAGAATAACATAATGACAGGGAGGACATACTGAGCACATGTAGCGAAGTAAATGAACACTCTATCCCCATTTATCTGATGAAACACCAAGATTTTCTGTGTTACCACAATTTAGAGTATAGAATATACCACCCTCACTTTCTTTTTCTTTAATTTCTAGTTTTATGCACACAGATACTTGCACAATATGTGTGTATTATATGCAGTGACAACTGTGGTATGTGTTGGAGACACGCAAGTGGAATTAATTCTATTTGTTCTCAATCTGAAATATCTGTTATTCTGAAAGTGGAATCTAAGCTTCAAAGTGAAAATTGTGTCTCTTAATCACAAAATCAACTAGGGGAGAATGTTCAAAGAAGAGAATGATGTTGGTAGTTAATACAGAAAGGGTATGGTGTATGTGCAACAGTCCCCATAAAAATAAAAGTTCCATGCTTTAAATCAGTCTAACTAAACTAGATCGTTTTTTACTTACATCTTGCTAAACTTATATTCAGAATGAGCCAAATGAATGATCATTCAGAATGATAGTTATAGACTAATAATGTTCAAGGACTCTGGTTAATTTTTTGCAGAGATATACCACGAAGCTACTAAAAATAAATAAATAATGCTGTCTCAGTTGACATTAAAACATGGTATGATGCTGTACATGACTTAGAAGGATGCCTTGAAGAGCCTGCAGCTGTTATTATTTGAAATAGTTGTAGTGGAACTTGGGTATTCACAGTTTTTTGAGCACATGCTTACAAGTAACTATTATGAAGCTCAAACTACAGTGGCAGAGTTGCCATATAGTGAGAGAGCTTCATGCTGCTTCTGCTGTGACTAGAACTTGAGTGGAGTAATCAAGCTGTTTTTCTCTATTTCATCTGGCTCTCAAACCCCTTGGTTAAGGGTCAAGACCCTTAATCAATTCTCTGGGAGTCCTGTGTATCTGATTTCAGGCTACCATGAGTCCTTCCATAGCGAATTCTTGCAATGTCTTGTCTACTGCTATTACCATCAAGAATTTCTGTTGGCACCCAGCAAAATGAGGTCAAGAGAACTGAAAGCAAATCAGGAAAAATCCTGTGCATTTTAGGTAATCATTGTTATACTTCAGTAGGCATCTTTCAGGCACACAATAAAAATCAGTCTGAATAGCAGTTAGACAATGCTGGGTTTTGTTTTAGCAGCTCAATAAGAACAAAGTAGCAATCTTGAAAAACGATATTGTGAGCAATTAAAATATGTATATTACCAATACAGGGAGAAAAAGCCTTAAACCTTCATGATACTTTGACTTAAAATTTAGAAAAAAAAAAGTATTTCCAAAGGATTTTGAGAAACTGATGGCCTATGATGAGATCAAGAATGGGGAAACTCAAAAAAAAAAAGAGAGGAAAAAAAAAAGAGAAATCCCAAATGCAGAGTCATCAACAATAGCTTACACTATGAAATCTTGTACTGTATCAGATGTTTCTGGTATATTGAGCTTTTTTTCACGTCTGGTTATATGAAGGACAATCCACTTTTTAATGGTGATTTTTGGTCATTTTGTACCTGCCTGTATAGGTGTCACTCTTTTAGTTGTGATTTCCTACTCTTTCTAGTTCCTTTATAGTGTTTGCAGGAGTTCCATAATTTTCTGGTTTGGCACCACACAGTGTAATACTGGTAAGGTAAACACCTTTACACGATGCCAAAGCAGTTGTACTACCAAGGTGTAGAGCAATGGCTCCTGTTGGGAAAGTTACAGGCTTGGGCAAATTGCAGGTCTATCAGAAAGGATACATTACATGGGTGTGGAAATCATGGGAGCAGAGTTGATTGTATTGTATTGTAGCAGAAGTATGTGGGAGGTATACTGAATGTATGTGAAATTCCTAATGGGTGCATATTCCTGATCAGGTTCCTCTGAAAATCTTGATCTAGAAAGACATATAAACATGTCTATAACCTACCTCATAGGAAATGGGTTATTGCTGACCTGTCCACTCAGTGTAAATGCATAAGTATAAGCATTGAGCCTTCAGGTGTTCTTACCCTGGCTCATTCTTTAATAACAGTCTTTACTACTATTGTAATTGGTTTGGGCAGGTTTCCTACACACACTGTAGGCTAATATCTCTCTTAATGTGTTTTCCTAAGAACATTCTGTCTTTTTCCAATCAAATGTTCACTTCATTTATTCAGCATGGTTTTAAAATCTTTATTTTACTCAATTATTATTCAGGAAATTTCAATATGATGATGTCTTGCCACCTTCATTGTTATGAAACAAGCACAGCAGGAAGGCTAGTGCTTCTAGTCTTAGACAAAATTTACTAGGATTCTTGTAGAATTTTATAGCGAGGATAAACATTTCAGTTAAAATCTAAAGGATGGGTCAAACAGCATTTCAATAGAATCCTGTTTTCTATTTGTAGCAGAATATTAGGGTGTATTACACCATGTCAGACTATGATATAATGTCTTAGGTATGTAAACATCATCTTGTGACTGTCCTGTGGCTCTGGGACAGTGACATATGACCACCTTTCCTTTTGTCTATTGGCTGTGTTAACCTAAACAATCTTTGGACTATAAAAACAGATGAATTTGCAATAAAGAGGTTTCTCCATTTTGGCCCTTGAACATATTGTATATAGACTGTCTTTCTTTTCTGGATCCTCTGGATCAGCACCATGCACACAAAGCCAGTATGTTTTGTTGGCAGTTGTGGTTTCAGAGGGTCCCGATCCCTGATGCCACCAAATTGATGATTCTATTCTAAGGGATTGTAAACACAACTGGACAACATCTATTAAAGTTCTACATGGAAACCTTACATTTGAAAGCTCTTATTACCAAACAAAATGTATATTTTTACTATCTAGTCTTATTGTCTTTATGTCTGTTCACTTTTCTTTGGTCAAGGTGACTTCGCTGATCAAAGGATATTTAGTATGTAACTGCTTTTCAGCCGTGAGAATAAGATAGAAAATAGAGCTTCAATGAGTTTTCTTCTTGTAAACAGTTTTGGGTTGGATCTGTATTTCTGTATTTTATTTTTAAAGGGTATCTGGCTTTACACATACACCAAAAAAGAGCTTGACTTGCTGTTGTTTCCAAGAGCCTTTGGTAGTTTTTGTCCCTTCATCCATTATTATTTAAATATTACACTATTTTGCTGTTGCCTGCGAAATTGCTGTCTGATTAGAAACATATCAGTGGAAAGTGTTAAAGGTGGATATTTAAAAAGACTCCATTTGAAAATGGGTTAGCAGTGTTTTATGTCATCTTGGCAATACTGAAGACAAAAAATAACTTTTGAGAACAATTTATATTACAATTGCATTGGGCCAAGAATGCGTAGGGGGGATTAGTTGTCCCCTGATAGGAGGTAGGGGCACTGTTCTGAATAGTAGTCACAGTTTTTCCCAGATCCAACAGAAGTTCATGAGAATCTAATTTAGTAAGGTCAGCCTTTGAGTTGTAGTCAAAGGTTTGATACCTCAGTCAAATTACCTGGATTCTGTGTCTTGGCTCTGTTTGTAGAGTGCAAATAATACTACTAGGTTGCATCACATGCTGTGAAAGGCCAAGGGAGATGATACTGAGTGCCACTCTGAATGCCCCCCTCTACACAGTCTTTCTGGCCTCGTATGTGATTGGTAGTGCTGTTCTGTGTTAGACACCCATCTGCATTTCATTGTACTGTTGTTATGTAAATAGCCCTGGCATCCCTTGACTGTACAGATACTTCCGTGCCTCTGTTCATCAGGCTGCTCACACGCCTCACCAAGACAGAGAGCTAAAATTCCCTAAAAAAGCTTTTTATTCCTTCTGCCAGCACCATCCAGAGGCTGAAAAAAAGCTGTCTTGAAAATGAGTGAGGCTTTTCTTTACAAAATTTCACATAAATTACCATGAGCAGAAACATCTTTCCAAAAGCAAGAGATTTAAAACATTCACTCTGACATTATTTTGTCAATTAATGAGGCCTGAAGTTGAAATGAATCTGAACTCAAACAAATTCATATTGTCCCCTTAAAAAGTATAAAGAAAAACAAAGTAATGACTAAAAGAGATTATTAAGGAATTATTTTATACGATTGTCTCTATAAGACTGTTCTATCTATTCTCATTGTCTTGGATATGATTCCCTTTTTCCTCCCCTTCGTTTCTGGCTGGAAAATACTATGCAAGTCTGAACAAGTTTAGGCAAACTGATGAAGCCATAATTCTACTGTCTTAGGTCTGCAGCTGGCTTACAGAAGAAGCCTAAATAGCCTGAAGAAAAATAACACTGACTTAAAGCATAAGATAGAATTTGAGTTTGAATTTTTTTAAGTAGGATGTATGTCAGATAACTTTAACACATTCCAAACCATTTATATGTATTAAATCTCAGGGAAATGGGTTATACCTTTACCTCTTCACCTCACAATTTATGCAGTGTAGCACAATAGCTAGAGCTAGTTTGTTGTAGCTGCCTGTGGTTTGGAACTGAATGGATATGTTGGTTTATTATTTAAAATAACCTCTTACAGAAATTACTCCACCAAAATTAGTGGTTACCTACCTAGCTAATCACTTCAATGCATATATTCCATATTTAATTGTACATTCACATTTACATAATCAAAATTAAAGGGAACTGACAGTGTCATCCTGGCTATAACTGTAAGAAAATTTCCTCATCATATGAAACTAAAGGGAAAATTATATTTTGACAGAATAGTCATCAAGGTAGAATCAGTACAGATTGAAACATATTGGGGAAAATTAAGTATATGCACCTGACAAATAGATTCATCTTTTTCCAATACAGCATAGCATTTATTAGCATACAGTGAAAGAAATCTAGGGACCCATGGCAAAAGAGGACCTTTTTATCCTTTGGAAGACTGCCTGTAGAAGAGGATTTCTTATATGGAATATTGGAGGTAATAAAATTCAAAATACTTATGAAAATAATTCTGCATGTCACACCCAAAATCTTTCACGTACCACGTGTTCCTATTTGTGCTCTGAAAGTTCATGTCATGGTTATACAAAGGAAAAATATGGATGGAAGACTAAGATAATACTGTGATGCTCAATGATAGTCTGTTCGTGAATTTTTATAAATAGGTAACACCGTTGGCATTTGCTATTTAGTCTGAAATTCATGCATCATTATACGAAAAAAGGAAAATTCTTTCTTTCTTTCCTTCCCCCCCACCCCCCAAAATTGTGAGTAAGTGAAGAGATGGATAAGTCTAGTGCACCCTCCTATAGACAAGTCACTAACTCACAAGCACCATAAATGCACACCACTTAAGAACCTGAATATTTATGGGAAAGAACTATTTATATTTTGAATAGTGTAGTAAACTGCCAATTTAAAAGTGCCATGGTGAGCAAGGGAACCAAGCAGTTTCAGATGTGATTTTTTGGAAGACAGCATTTGAAAGGAAAAAAACCCTCCACAATTACACAGAAATGCCTTTATTAGAAAGGTTGATGCAGTGTTCTGTTTTCATTTATATGGAGATCCTGAAGATTTGAACAGAAAATTCAGATAAAACCAAATATGGTGGATCAAAACACTTGTGGCTACTTAATCTTTTATGATAATTTAAAATTATGGCAGATTTCCTGCATGGAGACAAATTAATACCTTTTGTAACAAAATGTGAGCGACAAAGTAAGCCCAGCAAGCTGAGCTCTAACTGATAATATTTTTTTCTCTTCTTTCCTCTGTTTTCCCTTTTTTTTTCCCTTCTCCTTTTTTTCCCAAGTACCTACAAAGACTTCAAGGAGAATCCTTAGATCTGATTTACTAAGTTCAGTACAGTGGAAACTAGGTTTTTTCTGCTGGTGTGTATTACATGATAGATCTTGGCAGTCAATAGAGTTCACAAGTTTCACTTAAAAATGTGTGGGTCAAGACGTTCTTCCTTACTGTATCTCTGGAGGCAGTGCACTGCAAACTCTTACAGATGCACTTGATGTTGCTCTACAGAGCATTCCCCGAATTAGAATTGCTAACAGGTTATGCATGTAGGCTTCACTTCCACACTAGGAAACACAATTTACAAACCATTAAAAAAAATCACCCTGTCTGCAGCCTTATCCTTCTTGATGGTTCCATTACTTTGGAAGATGATGTAGTAGATGATGTGTAGCTTGTGTTTTTTCCCCTCATTTTACTCTACCATGAGGAGACATTCCAGAGAAGACATTGCAGAAAAGAAAGGGCAAACTTTTGCTTCAGGTTCCTGATTTTTATCTCTGTTCCAGGGCTTGTATGTGAATGGTAGTGCCAAGTATATGCATAGAGGAATAGCAGGCTAATCTTACAAACAATAGTCCACGTCTTGTGGAGGTGCAAGATTTCTGATGCTTCGATCCCTTTCAGATGCTTGAAAACATCCTCCCCTGTTTCTTAGTGGTCATGGCACTATGGTGAAATAAATCCGGTCCCAAAGAGGATTTAATCTTCCTGTCTGTATTTGCCCTTTTTCAGTGCATGACCTTGATTGTAAGAATTTTATTCTGAGATTTAATAGGAAGGCTGTGTTAGCTGGTGTAGAAGCTGAGCATTGTTGGCATAGATTGAGATTTTTTTGATATGAAAATAGAAACATTCACTTACAGAAAGAAATCTGTAGTTTCTGCTATTTAATGAGCTTGAGAGTGGAAACTGTTTTGTCTGCTTCCTTTCCTTAACTTCATACACACTGTAGTTGTATCTCTCTCTAAAATAACTTGTTTGTTAACTGTAACAAAGGAAAAGAGCTCCTGTTGCATGAGCTGTTACCACTAACTAATACATGATGACAAACGTCTGATTAAGCTAAGGAAGGAAATCACATTAAATATGGAATGATTTGAAGATAGATCCTTTAAACTCACTGTTATAACTCGAGGAAGAGACAGATGAGTAATATGCACCTTCTAAATCCACAGTACATTTGCACCTAAGCTGAGTCTGATTTCTAGACAACTGCCAGACAGATGCTGTTCTCAATCGTATTTGTCCATCTCTAAAAGAGAATGAAACCCAGTCAGGGGTGAGGAGCCTTCTTGTCGTGTGTTATACAGAGCAGGACTGTGAAAAGCTCCGACTATGAGCAGTGTAAAATGAAATGCTCTGTCTGGACGAGTCAACGGCCCCAGAGCCACAAGTGCCTGGAACATGTTCTCAGCAGGTGGCACTATTGGGCTTATCATCTTAGCATAGCTGCTTCCGCACTTGATTACTTCTTCCTTTTTTTTTTTTTTTTTTTTTTTTTTTTTTTTTTTTTTTTTTTTTTTTTTTTTTTTTTTAAGAATTATTTTCTTTTAATATCATGGTGATGCTTTCTGCATGTGTCTCGAATTCCAAGTCATGACAAGGTGGTGTTGTACCACTTTAAATGCCGAGGGCAGCAAAAACACTGTACAGGAACAAGGTTTCTCACATTGACTGTGCTAGAAGTCCACTTCTTTCTGCTACCAGCATAAAACCTCATCTGATTCTGAGTAAACCCTATTTGTATCGCATTTTTAGTGACTAATTTTATTGCTTAGTTGAAAGAAATTACGAGCATCATATTGATAAAATATATATAATGGCACAGCAAACAGCTATGGACGGAATATAAGATGGCTCAGTCCTCTCAGAGTCTTGGCCTGTGTCCCAGATGCAAAATACATCCTATGGAGGGATCTACATGGTCTTTATGAATGTTGGCCTCAGCCTTGGAGGGAATTGCCTCCTAAGCAACGTATTTCTGATACTTTCCTGTCATTCTGCAGAAGTACTAATGTATAAAATGGTTTTAAGAATAGGAACATTGTGGTTATTGTACTTGCATTTTTTAACTTCTCTGCACCTTTCAAACCAGTTTCCAATGGTTGAATGCTCACATTTCACTCCTGCTGCTTCACAAAACTATGATATCTTAAGGTTCTTAAGGATGCAGAACTGAACAAAATGAAGGTCTAATCTGCTAAATTTGATTTCTGTTATGGCAAGGTTTGGATTTAAGGAAGCTAACTATTCTTGGTTCATTCTTGGGTGGCTGCTGTCTGAATTCTTGTATTTAAAGGAAGTGTATACTAGTTCATATCTATGTACTTCTTTTACTTGAAAAGAGGATCACCAATGACGGATGATGAATAAGAAGAATCAGGAGTAATAACTCAGAATAAATGCCCCTGCATTGAGTTTCTCAATGTAATTTGTAGGAGATAATGTACACTAAAATTAAACAGGAAAAAGAAGGAAGCAAGGTGACTTAACAATGCTTACAGTGTTAGTATTCTTAGCAGGTAAATGATAACGTCCTTCATACACCCTCATTTATGTGCATAACAGTTGACAAGTAAAAAATAAGTACCGTGAGACAATTAAATGCGACTGTGTAGCACCACCCATGAGTTATCATCTCCACTTTTTCTGTGTTGATCACATCCACTCTGAGGTAAACTGTGCTCATGACACAATAGAACACAGATGTGTCTGAGTTATTTCTGTGCATAATTTCTTTGTCTTAGTATTTAGTAGTAAGAGCATTTATTCTCTGAGTACCCAGAGCACAAATCTGGTGAGCAGTGGCTGAGGGAGCTGGGGGTGTTTGGCTTGGAGACAAGGGGGTTGAGGGGCTCTTTAATACTACTTGAAAAGAGGTTGTGGCAAGACAAGGATCAATCTCTTCTCCAAGGTTACAAGTGACAGGATGAGAGGAGGTGGCCTCAAGTTGCACCAGGGAAGGTTTAGATTGGATATTAGGAAAAATGTCTTTACCAAAAGGATGACAAGTACTGGAACAGGCTTCCCAATGAAGTCGTTGGGTCATCAACCCTTGAGATAATTAAAGACATGTAGATGTGTTATTTAGTGATATGGTTTAGTGGTGGACTTGCAGTGCTGGTTTAATGCTTGGACCCGATGATCAAGGTCTTTTCCAATGTAAAAAAAATTCCATGATTCTTTATATTGAGATGTCTTACTAATTATTTTTAACACTTTTTTTTTAAAAAAAAGTCAGCTATATTCCTATACTCAATAACATGGAGCAAGAGCATATTGCATATTGAGTGTTCAGTTTTGCTTGACTTTGTGTGGGCAACTAAGATGTGAAAAGTGACTAAGAGGCACAGTACATGCAGTTCTGATCGTGATCTGTCCTTAGCTGCTTGAAAACAGGGGTGTGGCTGTGATATCCTGAAAATGTATTATGGACATCTAGAATAATACTGGCTGCTTTTAGCAAGAATCAATATTTTCTTCATGTTCTACCCATTGATCTGTTTAAGTTTTTCACTTCATGGAAGAGAGTGTATTTCTATACTCATCACTTCTGAGACACTAGCAGATTTTCAGGCAGATATTCCATCTAACAGGAGATTCAAAAGATGTAGACATTTTAGAGGAGGTGTTTTAGCAACATCTGATATAGCTCGTCATGGGTGAGATGCTACTGGAATATCAGAACTTATCCTCTCTTAAGAACAATAAGAAATAATCAAACTGCAGAGATGGTGCCCAGAGATATGAAACATGACATGTTTCAAAGATGTGTCTCCAAACCTTTTTTGCTCAAAGGACATGTGATGCCTCTAGACAAAATTGCTTCCTAACACAGCATAGAATAACATCAGCACTCTCATAATGCACAGCTGTGTATCTTGTACCCTCTGGAGCTTAGTCTCTGCTCTGGAGAATTGCTTACATGACATTGCCATCTGGATGCATGCAAATTATTTTGTTCTTAGTTTTATAAAAACATTAGCCTGGCTGCTGAGGGGAGGTCATTCAGGGTGTCTTTATCAGCATGAATATAAACACATCTTCCCTGCCTAGACAAGCTTACTACGTATAGTTGCAAGGATAGAAGAATTGCTTGATGCAAATAATGGGGGTACTATAGGTATGTAAAGAATGTAGTAGTTTGCCTATTTTATTTTACTAGTTAAGGCTGTCATTGCGGCACACCTCATATCCAGCTTGCTCAAACTGTACATTTTGGTCATTCTACACTCTTACTTTTCCCATGCTGAGCTTGCAGTTGCAAGACATCCTCTTTGTGAGCATAATACGTGATTTATTGCAATTCCCCTTCAGTCAGGCATCCTTGGAGTAGTTGCTCTGCTTATTCTTCTTCAGAGTTCAAGGTTATATTTGCTTTCTGATTTTGAACAGTCTTGAGCTGGTAATAACTCTTTTGTCATCTTTGTATGGGCTGCCTATAAATTAGCAAACAGACTGTAATAAGTATAAATAAAGAGTAATTCAAGACAAATGGTATTGTTCATTTGCTTTGTAATTTGGTTTGCATTTTGGGGGAGGGGGACTTATTTTGTCTTCTTTTAGGAAATGCCTTTAATGAAATAATATGCTAGGACATGTTCATATGTGCACTGCACGCTTCGGGAATTTGGAAGGTTGTGTGTGTGTTGTGGTGTTTGCCAGCCTCAGAAAAGAAATTCTGTTTTCCTATATTAGTGGTGGCTCCTGAGGAGAGGGTGTTTGCTTCCTTCAAATCCCTTTGCTTGCGGCATTCTTTTTTTCCCCAGGCAATTAAAACGTAATGACAATAGCAGTGCTGTGACATATGTGGGTTAAGATTTAAAAATCTTCTTGGAAAAAATTCTCAAAAGTGCTACACACTCTAGCTGTGTCATCCTGACAGCTTCTCTTGGGCAATACATTAATTCTACTTTAAATGCAGAGAAACTGAGGCATAAATTGGTAGATTAAATATATTAAGTTTGAGTTATTCTAGAGAAAAACAGCTGCATTATAGCTGTATGAACCAAGGTTTAGGAATGTGATATCTGTGATTTGCCTGCAACTGCACAATCATAGAAATTTTGGATTTAGTGTTCATGAAGTCAAGATTTCTGCTCAAAAATGGGCTTTGGCCAGCAGTAGATCCACCTGTGGAATTGATCTTTCTTATGACCAGTCTGTATTTGCACTTTGCAACTCTATTAAACTCTATTAAAAGAACTGAGAAAGGGATGTTACCTGGCAGGGATATCTGTTGGCCCTCCTACCACAGAGAAACAAATTCTACAAAAACTGCCTTTCCTTTGGCTGCTGAAAAGGACATTTGAACAATCTGTTCAATTGCAAAACTGGGTCTGCCAGAACAATGAAATTGTCAGAAAAATGGAGTATCAAACTTGATCATTTTAATTTGTAAATGGCGTTAATTGGTGTCATTGCTATTTATTTTCTCATGACCAAATAACTTATTATGTATCAAAGGATTAATCCCCTCCAGACCCTGTTTATTGTACTATCAGTTGCCTAAAAACTTGGAGACGTTAGAAAGCTGATAGGGTCAAACATGACACTAGGTATTTATATATTCAGCAGCTCAGTGAAGAATACTTGTTAATCTTAGTAAAGCAGTTGCACAAACAAGTTATTGAAAAGCAGCAGGTAAGATGATGTCGAAATGACCCTCGTAGATATTACACATAGCACAGTATGTCCATGCAACTGAAGACGTGGGCAAATAGCAGATGTGGACAATTACCTGCAGCAGTAGAAACAATGCAACTGGCTAGGAAATTTCAGAAAGAGGTGTTCTTAGAATAAGTACCTTTAGAAAAAGAGAGAAGAATATTTTTCAGATTGCAGTCATGCTTCATTCATTTTACCTCTACTTCATGCACTGTATGTGAAATAAATTTCCCTTCTGGTTCCCCTGGTTAATAGTACTTAACCAGTGAGGTTTGCTTAAACATTAAGCAATTCCACCCTGAAGTAAAATTAAGGTTTAAATTCTTGAAACTTTGACACCATCATTTAGCAGGTTATAATATCAAGATAAGCTATGCTCCTTTATTTAAAAGATGCTAAGTAAGAGAGGCGCTGGATTTGGGGTATCCATGTGATCTTTCAGCAGCAAGAATGCTGAAAACTTCTTACTATTTTAGTTTTGTCAAAAGAGTACAGACCAAGAGAAATACATACAAAAAGATAGATGATGTTGCTTTTTCATATCTTATAATTTTTTTGATTATTTCAACAGGATAAGAAATGCTGATGTTGTCTCTTCATTAAATAGACCATTATCACTGAAAGTATTAAAGACTCACATTCACCATTGACTTTCAAAGTTATACTATGTTGTGTCATCTCAGAAAAAGGTAGAAAGAAAGTATGTTTGCTGTTAGTATATGGTAGTCATTTTTATCCTTGTTCTACAGGGAAATAAATAATCCATCCAAGCTGTTTTCTTCACCCATGTAAATGGCTGACTTTACAGTTTTTCCGCCCAGAGCAGCCCAGTTCTCAGTTCTTTTTGTAGAAATCCACTAAATTGTGTTTTGGCCAGAAACTATGAAAAAAAAATCATCTAAGCAGAAGTTTAAGTAGGAAGGCTCTTGGCAGCCTCAGGATCATTTCCTTCATTCCTCCCTTTCTCTTCCTCCTCCCTGACTTATTAACATGTTGACTTTTGCAAGACATGGTTGTCAAAAATACATTATGATGCAAAAGAGAAATTGCTGGAGGCTATTGAGAACTCTCAACTTCTGCCCTGATCAGAAAAATTATTTGATCAGTTTATCAGGTGTGGATGGTGAATTTTAAAACTCCAGATGATTTTTTTCTATTTTCTTTAAAATAGTGTCTTGCATAAGAAACACGGGTGTCAGGGTGGATAAACGAAGATTAACTTTCAAGAAAAGGTATGGAAAGAGGTTTAAGGGAGTCCTTGGTTGTTTACAGTGGAGACAGGTGAGAAGGGAAGGACTTTCATCTCACTTTGCCATTGTTAAGAGTGATACTGAAATTCTGTGTGAAGTTGCAGTACTCATGTTCTTCAAAAGAATGTTGA
>VXBA01003763.1:1653295-1664779 GCA_013399895.1 Serilophus lunatus | reverse complement strand
GAATTGGAGACTTCTACTTGTAGAGAGAGACACAAGAGAGGTCAACCTGATTAGCTGACCATAGGAGAAGATGTTCCCATCAGTTACCTTCATAGTTAAATCTTGTATAATTGAGAAAATTATAGTATTTTTGCATCTGACCCTAATGAGCAGTGATTTTGTATATCTTCTCATTTCAGCCTACATTCAATTCAATAAAGTTAAAATGTTAGTGGGTTGAAATTTGGAGGGACTGATTACTGACTTCCTGACTTGTTTGTCCATGGAATCTAAAGTAAGGCTTCTGGGTCTGAACCAGAGTACAATGCAGGACAACTTTTTTCAGTCTCAAGACAATATGGAGTCATCAGATCCTGCCATGCCAGCAGATATGAAAATATGAAGAACAAGAATGCACAGTTATTTAGCATTTTAACACGATAAAATAATTCTGTTAACATGACTGGTTTCTCCAGTAGCTATGAACACTGCATAATAAATCATCTAAATTTTATCTAGAGACTCTTTCTGTTCTATAATTGCTGCAATAAGGTGTTTTGTACGCTGTGATTGCTTTCTACTATGCTCATTTCACTTGGAAGACACTGAACTTCTCACCCAAACAAATTTCTACCCTGTACTGTGTTTCATAGGCTGCACAGTAGATAATACCTTTAAAAGAGTGGGGTCAGGAGCGGGAAGCACAGTGAAAAAGTTAATAGTGAGAAGCATCTAAATATGTTGCCTTACCTAGAGTTAAGCAGTAACAATCTGAACAACAGCTAGGGCTTCTTATGATGATTTCTTTCCTGTTCTTTCTATGAATTCTAGACCAGCATGCAAGGTGAAAGCTTAACTATCAGAGATGCTCATAGGCAGTGGAGCGTGCCAGACCTTATTGGAATTTGAAACTGCAGTCAATGGCATTTTCTGCTGTTCCGATGCTCGTCCTATTCAAACAGTAAATTCACTGTCTAATCACAAGTTGCATTGTCAGTCTAAACAGAGTAATGCAAGGCTTCGAGGCATAAGGTAATCCCACAGAAATGACAGCCAGTAAAATTACTCTTGTGTTTGCTTTTTCATTATGGAGGGAGCCTTTGCGCTTTCAAAATTAGTGGCCTTATATTCTTTGGAACTTCCTAGGTGCATGAGTCCAAGTTGCACATGGCAATTAGACAGCTTGGAAGCTACCACTTTCCAAGGTTAAATAGAGGAATCAGACATTGATGGAAAGCAAAATAAAATATTGTGACCACTCTGTAATTGCTTCATCAGAGGAAATAGCGTTTTCACTTCGGGTACTTGCATGCAAAGACTCTATAATTTACCTGGGCAAAGAGCTCATGGTCCATAGCCAAGTGAATATTCTCTTCTCACTGATGTCCATTGTAACATTTTGTATCTTCTTGGCACAAATTAAGGCAGACATAGAAGATCAATAGCCCTGGAGAATCAGGCAAATGGTGTTGCTGGGAAGCCATCATTGACCTTTTAATTTTGTGCATTATACACCTTTGGGAACACCCTCAGGATAATTCCATTTTAGAATAACATCAATATTTTGTCATGAAAACTTTACAAGGACAGTAAAACAAACTCGAAACAGAGGTGTTACAAAGAGTTCCAGTAAGACACTCAGCAGCAAGAAATACATGCTATGATACAGGAAGGACAAGAATTATTTTTTTTTTACATGTGTTGTGCATTCGTCATGATGGGGTTTTTTATATCTACCCCAAATATGCAAATTTATAGAAGATAATTCATCTCCCTTCATGAAGGCACCCATTTCCCTGACAGAATGCCATGTGGAAGAAGCTACCTGAACCACTGGAAAACTACTCAGTCAGAACAGCTGACACTGTACAAGGTATTGGTCTAAGAACAATCAGACTTACAGAAATAAGTTTCTCCATGGTTCCATTTCAAACGCAACACATTCAAGGAGCTTCTACTTCTGCTTTTTATATATATATAGAAACACACACAAATACAACATAGTGTACATATATATACGTATGTGTGTGTGTATGTATAAATATAAACGTACTACTGTCCTGCGGTGTCTAAAGGATTCACGTTCTACAGCTGTTCATCCAAAAGCAGACTTCTGGAACTGAAACAACAAGAGCAGTACTGTCTGTTTTGCCTGCATCTGGTCCTTGAGAAATGGGCCTTACTTTGGTTTCTGTTGAGGTAAGTGGTACTTCTGCCAGTTGCTGCAGTATCAGTCACTAGAAAACGTAGCTCTTGAGATCTTTTTCTTCTGCCATTCAGAACTCAGTGGAATCCAGCCTTTTATCTCCCTTTCTTAATTCCTAATGTATGGGGTAGTCACATCCAGTGTTGCCTTCAAGTTTCCTTCCAAACATTTATTGCAGTTTGATCTGAGCTCTTTTAAACAGTACTGCAAAACCTATGAATTAATGGAGAATATAATTAGATATATTTAAGAAGATAGTGAAATACATCTAAAGGGTTATTTGGGCCCTCCTTGGCCTGAATTTTAGAAAATTGCATAGCAGTCTAAAAAGGTTTTTTTTTAAAAGTCCATTAATTTTTAATGCAATTACAGGTTTCTTTCTCTTACATGAAATAAATCATGGCTCTAACAAAGGCTGACACATCCTACAAGAAGAATGTTTGCATGACAAGAACAATAGAACAACGGAACAATGGCAGGAACAGGAACAATGACAAAAATAAACACCACTGCAAAACTGATTTATGAGACTTATTTTTAATCTACCCAAATTGTAGTAGTCTAGACCTTTTACTCAAAAGCTGTTACCTCAGTCTGTTGCCCTCAGGAAAACTGAGGAGAAGGACAAATATTTCTGTACCAGACTATAGCCATTTATATTGATATGCTTAAGTACAGCAGCAGGGTTTTGTTTTATTTGATAGAAAAATAAATGCATTATCTAGAAAGAGGGGTCTAGTGGTTAAAACCAATGATGTGATTCTATTATCTTTATAATTTGTCAAGTGGTATTTTAAAGAAATAATCCATCCAATAGATAAATGACATGAAACATCTAAATTAAAAACCCCCAAACCCCAAAACCAAGCAATCTACAATTCTGTTATTGTGGAAAGAATAACACTGAACAGTATAAGTCACTTCATACTTCTATTTTGTCCCTGAATTTCTCTTAATTTTAAAAATTAAATGCAATTTGAAATAATTTTCCTTTATGCCATAAATGCTCAAACCCCTGAAACTCCAAGAAGAGATAAAGTGCTCATTTTTCAGCCTAGGAAAACTGCCATAGTTAAATGTAGAACCTTGTTTGGGTCCCTTATCTGGTTCACAAATAAGTAATTATGGAAATTAATGAACTTGTGTTATTTAGGGTGATTTTTCTACCTAATAACAGAATCACGGGATTATTTAAGACATGTACTATGCAATAGCTGGCAAGAGTCTTGACAGGGCTACTGGTTGCACTACTCTGTAATGAAATTGTGCAGAATAGATATTTTTTTAATCCAGGATCCATTATGGTCTTTTCAGGATGGGCAGACGCTGCTGGATGAAGGTCTAACTAACATAATCTGGTTTCCTTTACTTTCTAGACTGTCAAACTCACACTATATATGCTCGTTCATATTTCTTCTCTGCACTAACTTATCAACTTATCAAGTACAAATTATGAATCTTTCTGTAGGTGCTCTATATAATGAATATGGTCAGGGTATGTGTTCATATTTGAGGAGCAAAAAAAAAAAAAAAAGAAAAAATCAAAACAACTTTATAGAGCAAAGCATATTTAAAAATTGCAAAAAATATTCTTCATGGTTTTGCTAAGTATCTATGCTGAATCTCTAGTTCCTCTAGTTCATATGTGAAGAGAGTCATCTACTCTTTGTAAGAAAACTATGTATAGTGGAGAAAGGAGAACCCTGTATGTGTGAGGAGTTCTAAGCCCAGACTTAGTCTGAGCAGTTCAGAGTTGGAACGCATGAGTATATGGAGCTTCAACACTTTTTTGTATTCAGAATAGGACTAATATTTCTCTAGTTTACTATTACAATGTTTTGAATGTCTTTGTTTCAAGATTCTTGGGGAGCTTGTATTGACAAAACCAACTTTGGTGTGCATACCTTAGGAACAAAGTTTATTTGGGTTAATTTTTTCAAGTGAATTTTCCTGAAGAATAAAGCTACAAAAAGTAAGCTATAAAAGCCATAGCTTTCAAATTTTTTTTTTCCACTAGAAAGGTAAAGAATACTGGTTTTTATATATTTTTTTCCAAGGTGATGTAAGGTTTGTTTTATGCAATATGGCTCCATCATAAGAATTGTGGTTTGAAAACAGATAAGTTCTTAAGTGTCTACATGACCTATGTGCTTTATCAGAGAATAAATTCAGGTGCAGGATTTTAAATTATTACAGAAAAGTGTTCATAATCTACAAGCAGAGGTGTGAAATGCAGAATATGTTCTCATAACAGATAATGCTGGGTGATAGCTTAAATAATTTAAAGGAAATACTCAATTATGAAGCTCCAATATTGGAATGACTGTGAGAAGATCCAGCCATTAACTTTCCTTTTTTTTTTTTTTTGGTTGTGATTTTTATTCATTTAATAATAACATCAATTACATTGGTAAAAAAACTACCTTGAGTATATGTGGGAAATCTGCTCCTCAAAAATTCCAGTTTGATTTGTTATCATTGATCCAGTTCCATGGGATATTCAGCTAAGGAGAAGCAAAGAAACCAAGCAGTTTTTCACAGTCTAGAATGAGTGACATTAAAGACTGTTTAGGTTTTCTGTCACTGTCATAAAGATTGATACAGTATGATTCTTTTCCCTTACTCCTGTTGTTTAAGGGCCAAAATAATTCCTTCAACTAGTCACAGAATATTAAAATGTCATGACCTGTGCCATTTACAATATATCTAAGTCCCTAAAACTCTAATGAATGACAAATTGACCACCTGCCAGCTTCTCTTTGCTTTGTAATGCAGAACATAACATCTAATATTGTCAAACTTTAATGCCTCTTTCCAAATATTTTTGCCTTTTTACTGTGGCAAGAAGGGATATGTTTTGAAGGCTCATCGTTCTCTAGGAGGACTCTGTAGATATGGAAGCTAAACAAGACCAGCCTCTAAACAGAGTGATGACTATTCTTGATTTATAGATTAATTATGTGGAAAAGAAGACGATAGCACTGGTAAAAAGCAGTATGTCACAAACTCCCATCCTACTCAGACTAAATGGCAACGACATTTGCAAAGTAGAGCCATTGGGCTAAATGGTATAAAAGATCTCTCCTCATAATCAGTACTTTTTGCTTTTAGTCAAGGAGTCCAGGAGTGACAGTTTGTAAAACTTGAAGATTTAGTGATGGGTTTTCATCTGTCTACATGCTATCATTCTCCTTCCCTTTCCTGGCGTAAATCAGCTTGAGATATTTAAGTACTAGAAGAGCAGATCACTATTTTCTATGGAATCACTGTAGTTAATTCAATAATATCAAGCTCTTTAGGCATATACAATGCAAATTTCTACTGCAAATATGTGATAACCTGTCAAAATCATAAATGTCTACCTGTGTATCATTGAAAAGTCTTATGTAGGGATTTTCTTAATCTTCAAGACTCACAAAGACTCTTGAATGACTAGATATACTCTAGTAGCTCTAGACCATTAACACCTGTATTGAATTCATATGGTATAATTAGATGAAAATATTTATTCACACTGGATTGGTAGCTGTGAAATTATTTGAATGTTTGCTGCTAGTGGATGAACGTTTGTTGCTGCCCTGTAATACTTGTGAAAGCAAACACTTCTCAACATCAAAAGAAAAAAACTGAGGGAACTTCACTCAGCTTTGTATTCTCTGTTTGAAAAACAAAAAACACTATATCAACTTCCCAGAAGCCAAAGTGTGTAGCCTATATCATATGACTTTCTTAAGAGATTGAGGAGAAATAACTCCCCTCCTTATTTTCATGGGACGTTACAATATTTATGATGTATCTGGAAAGCTGCTGCAATTCCTCTAGATAAATCATAGTAAGCCAAAACATTTTAAATATTTTTAAACAAAAAATAAATACATATTTCTTTTTAATTTGTTCACATTTTAAAACCCTTTAGCATTTTAGAGGGTTCTTCATCAATTTGAAACTTAAATTTTTTTTTTTTTTTTGAAAATGAATTATGATATACTTCAAAGATCAAATACTTTCAAGGCAAACAAACCTAGCATGGCAGGACCTGAATAAGGTTATGACACATAGTCATACAAGCATGACTGGACAAAGAGTGACTGGACAAAACCAGGTGCTTCTCTCTGACATGCCAAGCAAAGCAGGCACTATAGAAAGTCATGTTGCATTAGGTCTGTACAGCACAACCCTTCAAGAGTAAGGAGGCAGGCCATTACTTGTCACTGTTTATTTCTCAGTTTCCTCTCAAATTGCTGAGTCTGTGCATAGAAGCTGCAGGAAATGAAGCAGCAGTTCAGTCTGTTCCACCATAGCTTAAGAGAGCTATGAAAATAATGTCACTTGAAAAGAAACTATTTTGTTGAGGAAGGAGAGAAAGAGGCGGCACACTTGTGTGTCTGAGAAAGTGAGAAAAAAATAGAATTTGAGGGAATCTTTTAAACTTCTCAGTCAAGTTTGAAAAATATCCAGTGCTCTAAGGCATGGCTGGAAATGTAAGAAACTTACAGAACTGGGCCAGGTTTGACTATCTACCTATTTAATGTCTGGCAGTTTATAGGAGCACTTGTTTTGTTGGGAAGGAGTCGCAGAAACTGAATATTTTCTTTAATCTGTCTGTCCTCGTTATGAGAAAGGTGTTTTAATCAACTTTTCTTTTCTCCCCAGGACTGACATAGAGCAGGTGTTCTAGAACCCAGATCCTGCTGTTTTTTCCATCTCTGTTTCTTTGGAGATGCACTAATTTGTCTATGCTGGGATATATCTATGAGAAACCTGAGATTCAATTCTTTTCACTTGATCTAGAATTTTATTTTCTTTATCTAATAGATTGTAAAAATCATTATTGAGCTGGTTTTTCTATTTTTTTCAGCCATTGTTTTCCAAGGTATTCAGATTTTAAGCTTATTTTGTACCCCACCTCAGCTTCATGAGAATAACTGTTTCTGAATTGATTCATCTGAAAAAACCCCCAGAGCTAGCTATTTTTGCTGCTGTGGACTGACTTCTGGCCAACTAAGGGACTAATTCCAGGTTACTTTCCAAGATATTCTTACTTGGGTGTTGAATTAATCTGTTGTATCTTCTGTGTGCTGTTCTCCTAAACAGTCAGTTCTGTGAGTGGTTTATTTCTATTGTTACTTATCACTGCACACACCAAAATCTCACTCACTATCAGATAATATCTTAGGGGTTTATGGACTGCATTTCTTCAGAGCACATTGTGGAGCTCCTGCCTGTGCCTGTATGGAAGTGCTCTCTGTGGTACCATACAGGGTTACCAGGGTAGTGGAACATGATGCTGTAACTTGATTTGATGTGGAGGAGGGGGTGTGAAGCGGGTGAGAGCTGAGAGGTGGGTGTGAGTGGCTGTGATCGTGGAGTGCTGGAACGAGAGCTTTGGATGTAGGAGTGGGGAGAATTAAATTAATGCCTTTGAAATGCTTTGAAACTGCTTGACTAATAACCAGCTCCATTTATAAGGCTGATAAGTGGGTTTCTACCTTCTGTCAGACTCTTATGAGTGAATAGAAACGATTTCAGTCTCATGAGGAAGAGAGGTTTTTATTGTCCTCAATAAATTTGGGGACTTTTGTTGCTAATCTGTGTTTATACTGTAAATATACATTTACGGGCATATATAATTGTGTATAGAGATCTTCAATGTTTACCCATAATGAATCAAATTCTTTTCTAAGACCACTCTGAATTATTGAGCCCCACTAAAGGACTTCCTGCTTCTGAAAATTAAGCTACTGACAATATTCTGAATTAAATTCTCTAATCTCCCAAAACATTCTACAATAAGTATTCTAAAGTCCCTTTCAGTTGGCAGTTTTTTTCCCATCTTAAAAGGCAAGTACCTTAACATCAGGACCAAAGGTTTCTACAGTATAAAATAAAAGACCGTGGGATAAAAATGAATCTTTTTTAACATGAGATGAATAAATATCCCAAATCTGATTCCAGCTTTCATTGCCGACACACCTGCTAACAATCCCATGCTAAATATGGTGTCAAATAATGCTCTGCTTGTTAATGTAACTTTAGCTTACAAAACCACTGTGGAACCAGTATCTAACACATATTTAGGCACTTTGCTAGCAATAGCAGCATATAGAGGAGCATGACGTAAAAATAGTATACTGTGACAAAAACTAAGGTAAAAAAATATTAATAAGCATAACTCTCACATGATTTCAAGTACTGAGCATTTCAGAAATGAGTTGTCTTTGAAATCTTCAAAGAATGGACTTGAGATATGCAAAGCGGGAGAAACAAAGGAATCCCCATTCTTCCCTCAGCTTCAGTACTTTCATCTCACACTTCAATCTTTCGTTAATATAATTAAAAATTAATTGCAATTACTAAAAACTAATTTCATTTAACCAGATAAAATCCTGGGCTAGCATGATTTAGAATATTTTTCCTTGGAAAAGAGAAATCAATGATTGTATCGCATGCTGGGAGACTAGTGGGTTGTCTGCATTTTTCTGCACCACAGTTTGCTTGGAAATACCTTTCTAGTCTTGAAACCATTATTTTCACCACTGCAGAAATCAGATAAAACCTCCTGTTCTGTTGTGTTATCTCACTTACCCCTCACTAGTGGGAAAATGCAGAGCAGTACAAAAGCATTAATATTTGGGTTTTTACTATTTTTTCAAGTTTAAACATGAATGTGTGGAGGAGGGATAAGTGCTTTAAATCCTTAGCTAGAAACAAGTCTTTTTTAATTTACTTATGGCTGATCAAGTGGCAGAAGATTTGATTTGTAATGATGATGTGTTTATCCTACTTTAGGTAAAATCTTACTGTGCATTCAGAGAAATGTTTGATTGTTTGCTGGCTGGATCTCTCTCATGAAAGCTGGTTGAGAGAGGCATTAGTGCATTAGCCAAGAATTTGTTGGCCTTCAACTCAATACTAGCATTACTACTGTGAGTTTAGTAGATTTATGAAGACCTGACTCAATACTCAGTAGTTAAACAGGGTAGAATAAATTTTAGAATTTTTCAGAAAACCCTATGAAGAAAACAGAGAACTTAATTATACCACTTCTGTAGCCATGGCCCATTCTTATTATCGGCACTATCCACATCCACAGCTCAGAGCAGATGGAAAGCATAAGCAAATGGGGAGAGGATGTGAGAGAAATCCATGAAGTCTCAAATGGCTTCCTGCTTTCAGAGAGTATCTGCAGCAAGTGGACTGTCAGAGGCAAGGTGACCATGAATAGGGTATGACTGTAGATAAGGACTTTCATCTTTCAGAAGTAGCACAGAATTAACATTAATGTTTCACAGTAATACTATTGCACTGTCATCAATGGTTTTTTTCTTGTTGTCTCTTCTTACCATAGCACATATTAGGTTCAGATGCGCCACTTCCTATTCACTTTTGGATACTTGGACACAAATGAATGCCGTTCAAACTTTTCCATGTGTTTGGGCCATGAAAAACATCCCAAAATTGAAACATTGCCCCATTGTAATTTCATTGCTTGTTCTTTCCCTTTTCTTCCTGAATAAAATTCTAATGTAATTTACTTGTGAAGAATTGGAGAGGTGGGCACTCAGTAATATATATTTGTTTTAAAAGAAAAAGTCCTTTTTCTGACTTAATTCATTGATGTAGGAATTGGACTTCAGAGAATGAGGAACAATTATAGTAAGGGCAGCTAATAACACACTTTTTACACATCTGTGTAAAAATCTACTTATTTTTAACCCCATTGTCACATTAGATTCCATATTTTGCTCCCACCACTTCTTGATCTCAGGAGCTTTTTATCCTTTCTCTTGACTCAGTTTTGAGGTTTTGGAAACTGTACACCAGAGAGTCCAAAGTATTAGAAGATCCGAAAAAACTCTTGGAAATGGGCTTCAGAAATGCTACAGTGTGTTTGCATGTCTGCAGACTTCACTTGGTTTTTCATCACTCTGAACTTCTGTTTGTAGACAAGCCTATTTCCTATGTTGAGTGTCCTAGCCTGTGCTGCAATCCATTTCACTCTTGAACAGTTGCCAGAAACTTTCATTTCATATGATATGAATGATTTTCCCTTGGATCCATGAAACATATGCTGAATGTGTTTTGTTTGATGACATCACTGAATATAACTGAAGGTTCAAGAGGGCAAAAGGTTTTCTAGTTATTCACTGTGTCTCTTGCTGGAACACTCACTAGAAAATGTCTGTTTATCAATCTACTAAATGGTAATGTATTTATATGTGTAGTTAATACACAACCCTTTCAGTGCTTCCCCGTGCCTTACATTCCTGATATCTTTTTCAGATGTCATTGGGAAAATGTCATAGATCAAATCCTTCAGTTAAGACATAATATAGAACAAGCCTGACTTGTTATGACCTTAAGACTGATTTTGTTGAGCTTCATTCTGTTTTCAGAATATGGCTTCCTAATCTACATAAGGCAATTTTTTGGTTTGGTTTTTTTGCTGTGCACAAAAATGATCCCAGCTAGTAGAAAGAACACTTCTTGCATGGTAATCAACATACTTCCTTAAACAAGGGAGAAGTGCTAAGCATGGGCCCACCTTACCCTTCCAGGGAAATACCTTCCTATTTTCCCTCCAGTTGCATCTAAACCAAAGCTTCACAGGAATGAAAGAAGTTTGTAACCCTAGTTTATATTTATTAATATTTTAGCAATTACTTCAGCAGGACATTGAAACTGTTTCTTCTCAGAATCCTGTTTTCAAATCAGCCAAACTGAATTTCCAAAGAGCTCTCTTACAAACCACATCAATAACAGATTAAGGATAGCAGCTTTTAGCGAAGGGGATTATTCCTGTCAGTGATATAAACAGTACCACTTGTCGCTCGTTTTGTTTTGATACTGGAATACTGTGGATTCTAAGAAAGCTTAGATACACAGAGAAAGCTATGCCTGGACTGAGGCACTGTAGTTAATGTAGTATTGATTAATCTCCAGGATAAAGCTTGTTTAGATATTATTGGTTCCATTGATTTTTCTTTTTTTTTTTCTATTTTACCATTGTAACACAATAATTGTGGAGTGCATTCAAGATATTGTCCTCAGTTGTCATATCTGTCACTTCCCCAGAGAAAAGTGCCATTGTAAACATAAACATCTTCATTGCAAAACAAAGAAAACCCCACTTATGTTATTCTGGGTAGTATCTGTAAAAAGCAATATTTATTTTTGCATTATTTATTTATTTAGAAAGTTCAACTAGTCTACTTCTACTTTTAAATCCTCCAATACTCACCTTAGACTCAGACTCTGTTGTAACAATCTGTGGGGGTTTGAGGGGGCTGGGATCTCTG